>VUQJ01028998.1:0-20469 GCA_015108635.1 Andinoacara biseriatus | reverse complement strand
ATACACGCACGCACACACACACACACACACACACACACCCACACACACACACACACACACACACACACACACACATACACACACACACAAACACACACACACACACACAGGAGTGGATAATAATGTTGTATTGCCAGCAGCATCGCAGTTACCTGGTATTCCTCTCTTCTCTAATTTTGTTGCTAATGAATGTGCCATCAATGATTTTTCTCTCTCAGCCAAATAAGTATGTGTAAAAATGAGATGGACAATGTGGAGAACATGAACAATAGAGGACAAAACATTCTCCTTTTCCTGTAAATCCATTTTGTTTGTGCCTGCACCTAAAGCAAAGTTATTACCTGACATGTCATGGCTGGCTCAGGTAGAGAGCAGTGAGTAAGCTGCCCTCTCTCAGACACAGGCTGAGCCACAGGGCAGTTAGTTTGTTATTGTCAGACACAAATAAAGTGTTTCTGTCTGAGCCACACACAAAAAAAGGTTTTTCTCAATCAACAACTGATAAAAACAAGTTTTAAGTAAGACTAAAATGCATGACCTTTTTGTGTGTATTGCTTTTCACCTCCTAAAATGTTCTCTAATTCAAATATCTGCATTTCTTTGGAAACATGCCAACACAATTAATCAATATGACAATCAACAAGACTTCAGCTGTGGATTAGATTTTCTGCTTTAGGTTGTACTGACAATCTGGTTTCAGCAAAGTCTGAAAAAAATCAACATATTTAAGATACACGGGCAAATTAATTCAGCACCTACATTGGAACAATGATTTGTTACCATGATTTAGAAACAGCGGTAAAAAACTGATCACCAGTGTTATGTCTTGCAAGGGTAAAGTTTTCTTCACGCTAAATTTTCCTCTCTATATCTTCTTTCTCTTTCTGCAAAACACAAAACCCACTGAAAAATTAGGCTGCTCAAGGCTTCTATTAGCCATAGCTGAATATCGGAAGGATGATTATCTCGCTCTGGAATTATGTTTGGAAGAGAGTATGAAGATACCTCTTAATGTAGTCATATACAGTCATGTGAAAAAGAGAGGGTTTTTTTCTCTGTGCATTCTTGTTCACAGAGAAACTACAAAACAACCAAGAGCTACATCTTAGACTGTTCAGGCCTCAGTTTGCACATTAATGTTAAAGTTCATGACAGTAAAAAATTGAACAAGTATGGCGTGTTTGAAACGGCTGCCTGGAGAAAGCCTCTTCTCTCTAAAAAGAGCATTGCAGCACAGCTTAGGTTTGCAAAGTTTTAGCGGAACAAAACTTAAGATTTGTAGAACAAAGTGAAGATGTTTGGCCATAATGCACAACACTACATTTGGCATGTTTGGTGAAAACCAAACACAGCATATCAGCACAAACTCCTCATAACAGCTATCAGCCACAGTGGCTGAGGGTGATGATTTGGGCTTGCTTTGTAGCTGCAGGATCTGGGAACCTTGAAGTCATTGAGTCCATTGAACACCAAAGTTCAATCATGAACCTTGGTGTTCATGGTTCTAGACTAATTTCTAGACTCATTTGCCTCATCTGAAAGTCAAATGTGAGGCTGTCTGTCCAAAAGCTAAAGCTTGGCTGAAACTGGGTTGTGCAACAGGACAGGCACAGCAGTAAACCTGCAACAGAATGGCTGAAAAAGAAAAGAATCAAGGCGGGCCGGTTCAGGGTCAGCATACTCCTAAGCAGAGAAATCCAGACCTCCCTCTCCCCAGCCACCTTCTCCAGCTTATCTGAGGGAACACCAAGGCTTTCCCAAGCTAGCCAAGAGATTTGATCTCTCTAGCTTGTCCTGCCCCGAGCCCTATTCCCGGTAAGATATGCCCAGAACACCTCACCCAGGAGGCACCCTAGTCATATGCCTGGACCACAACTGACTCCTTTCGATGTGGACGAGTAGCAGCTGGGATGTAGACCGGTAAATCGACAGCTCTGCTTTTACAATCAGCTCTCTTTTTTACCACAATCACTGCAGCTATAGCCCCAGTCTGTCTGTTAATCTCCTGGCCCCTCTCCCCTTACTCATGAACAAGACCCCGAGATACTTAAACTGTCCATTTGGGGCAGCAACTTGTTCCTGACCCGAAATGGACCCGAAATGGAAATTCTGTCCATAAAAAAATTGCAAACGGAATCGGTAATAATGGGCAGCCCTGTTGGAGTTCAACACCCACCAAAAACTAGTCTGTATTATTGCTGGCAATGCGGACCATGGTCTCGCTGCAGTTGTACAAGAGCTGAAAGGCTCAAAACACTCCATACTCCCACAGCAGCCCCACAGGATGCCCCAAGTCTACAAAGTACATGTAGACTAGATGGGCAAACTCCCACACATATTCGGATGTTCTAGAGAGGATAAAGAGCTTCCAAGACCAAGATGAAAACTATAATGTTCTTCCTGAATCTGAGGTCTGACTAACAGATGAACTCTATTTTCCAGCACCCTGGCCTAGACCTTCCCAGGGATGCCGAGGAGTGTGGTCCCCTGATAATTGGAGCACATCATCTCTCACCAAGTGCAACTCCCGACTGGAACAGAGTCCAGCACCTCTCCAGGAGACTGGTTCCGGAGCCCAAGCTGTGCAATGAGGTGAGCCCAATTATATCTAGCTGGTATCTCTCAACCTCATAGTGTTCCATGTCTCAATTGCCAGCCTTAATAGCTAGGGATTGGTCCAACCTCTGCCCACTGCCCAACACACACTGCACCCAACTAGTGCTACATAGAGAGACACAGAGGCTAGTAGAAAGCTATGAAGGAAAATATGTTGCCTTTATAGAAAGCACTGAGTGCTCAGCTGGAGTAGAACTGTATGTAGCAGTCAATTTAACAATGTGAGACAGATAAAGTCTCAAAGAGAACAATTTCTTCAAGCTATTAATGCTAAAGATGGTTGCACAAGCTAATAAATTATGGGGTGTAATTTCACAGGAGACTAAGATAGACTTGGAATGTTTGGGATTGAAGACAAGCGACTTAACCTTTGCTTACTGAGCTATAAATGTGTACATTTTTAACGCCTAAGGCACCATGCTTTGGCGTTTCAGACTTTAACATTCCCAGTATAGAGTTACTTGATGGGAAATAACTCAGGTCTTACAACCAGCTGGTGGTATTTTGGGGAGTGCGCCATAGACACAGATAAAAATTCCCTCAGCTTTTGACGGTTATCTTTTTGAATAGACTGAAATGCAGAGAAGTTGCCAAACACAACAGTAATGGACAAGGTGGCAATTAGTTTCATGACACAGCTGCTGATAGGACATGAAGTCTATAACACATACACACATGGGTGCTCGCACACACACACACACACACACACACACACACACACAGAAAAAACACAGCAAATATGTACTCATGTTTAAATCAAATCTGTTTCCTGTATGAAGTTCCTCTTATTATAGAATTAATTTGCATATTTTGAAGTAAGCCTGTGATTCATGCTGGTAGCATGAATAATTTCCACAAGTGAGATAAAACTGTGTTGATTTTGAAGATTCTAAAACTGGCTAAACAGCTCAATTTATGATTTGCATTCACCTGTATTTGACTCTGTATTCCACAAACTGCTTATGCTTTCCTTGCAGTAGCTTTTAGTCACACCTAGCTTTGTTAAACAGGTGCATTTTGGACCAGATCATTCCTTTTATATTTCATCCAACCAATCTGATACAATGATATCTGACCCACATCCCACCAGCACTCAGAATTCAAATGCCATCGTATTCTGTCAGTGCAACTTAATGTGGACTGCAATGTGGGCTTTTGAGAAAGAAGACTGTCACTTGGGTTCAGTGTGTGACCCACAGTTCTAACACTCTGTACCTACTGTGACGACATATTGTGCACATATCACTATACACTCACATGGATATATCCACTGTTGTTCAACGCAGAG
The DNA here is from genome assembly GCA_015108635.1 of Andinoacara biseriatus. Lineage (NCBI taxonomy): Eukaryota > Metazoa > Chordata > Actinopteri > Cichliformes > Cichlidae > Andinoacara > Andinoacara biseriatus. The sequence goes on along the minus strand of VUQJ01028998.1, from coordinate 16,565 downwards.
CCATAAAAGAAATTCTAAAAATCTAAGTAAGATTATTTCTTGGACCTAAAGAAGAGTGTGTAGTTACTGAAAGGTGGGATATCTGTGGCCTACTGTCTCATCCAGATCAATTTGTTGGACTGAACAAATACATACAAATGATCTTCTCCTAGTGTTTAATTTATTTACAGTGTTTACCAGAAAAAAGAGCGATATTGGGATCATTTTGTGTGGAAAAAAAAAGATCAAATTGTTCATAGGAACAAAAAGAGGCATGGAAGTTAACCAAAACAAGACCCAGGGCTGGGCTCATGGCTACTGGGGAACTAACCAGCATGAAGTGCCACACTGAATTCTCCCTAAAGAGTATTTATCCCTGACCTATATACCTCCCCTATACCACAGGAACAAACCCTATATTAAATTTATCAGTTAACTCATGTAGTTGACATTTTCTTCCAAAAACAATAGGAAGAAATTCAAATGACCATCTCTAGACTTCCCTCACAGCAGCACAAACACAAAAATCTGTTCATCATATTATTAAGAGACTCAAAAGATCCGAGAACAGTAGCAAGCTCCCTTTTTGTTTTCAGTCTACTTGCCTCCCCGCCACCACCGCCATAAAAAAGTTGCTGTGTGAGAGTCCACATCTTCATCATGGTAGTGACATTGAGCAGACTCTTCAAACACTTTGTTAATGCTGCCACACAAATGTGTTCCCATGTATATTTTATATAAAATTTTGACAATATGAGTGCTGAGGAAAATTACAACCAGAAGCTTTTCCAGCTATTCTCACATGCTTTTTTTTTAAACTTGGCAATGACGTAAAGCAACTCGGTGACAGAATAACAATAAATTGCATTGGCTTTAGTCTCAAATCTTCAAGAAAGACTATTTTGCTAGTTTGATGTAGCAATATAATCATAACTGAGGTACAGGTGTGTTGTTGGCCCAGCAAAAGTCTCTAGAGGGCACGGGTGATCACAGTGGCAGTGATAAATGTAGATTGTAGACATTTGTTTGTTTATTCTCCGGTTCTCTGTTGAACCATTTGCAAAACTGAAAGGTTGTTCATAAAGTACACAGCAGGAGGAAAAGCACAACCTGCTCCTCTGGTGTTTCAGCCAAATGACACACATTTGGCAGAAATACAAGCAAGTGATATTTTCGCAAGATGTCACCGTATTTATCTGTTCAGAAGTGCAAAAAAAATAAAAGCCTCTTTATTTTTCAAAACAATTATGTAGTTGAGAAACTTAAACCTAAAATAAGAAAATCAACTCATGCATATCTCACCAGCCTAGGCTAGATGTGTACTGCTCACTTAATGAGTTAATTTGATTCAAGATATAAGATTCAAAGCTTTATTGTCATATGCACAGTATAGAAACATTGTTCATTGTGTACAATGAAATTTTTACTTTGGTGTCCACACCAGATGTCACAATACCAAAATAGATAAATCTCCAATCTCATTGTACATCCTGTATAATGACAATAAAGGCATTCTATTCTATTCTATAAATTAGCTTCACTGTCATCAGAAGAGAGCAGTCTCAATCTGACAGTCACTACTGCAGTACATTTTATCGTAGAAAACCTTAAAATATCTTTGAATTTTAAATAAAAATTTTCTTGATTACATGTTGTGTCTTTTTAGGCCTCAGTCACACAGGTCTAGATATCTGTTGGTGACCATCTGAGAATCACTACTCACACCATGCAGAAAACTGTATATTCCCTGCCCAGAGTGATTTCTTTGGGTTCATGTTTGTTGCTGGGTGAAATCTGTCATATAGAGTCTGCACCAAAAACCTCTCTGTGATTCCTTTGGTCGCTAGCAGTCTCAATTTCTGTATTGTGTTGCACTTTTTACAGTTTCACTACCACTTGACAAGTAGTTTGAGAGTATTTACAGACAAGTTGGAATCTTCCATGCAAACTGCTGGTGACCACAGCAACCTGATGGTGACCAAAACAATTGCAAGGAGGAGTTTCAGTGCTGCAGGGTTGGAGGTTGTGCTAGTGACTACTAGCAACCCCAAGCAACCACTGTCTGAGAACTGTCAGGGAATAATCATTTTTTCCTTGAGACCAATGTTTGCCAGATGGTTGCCAACAAGTTTCTAGGCCTGAGTTACTGAAGCATAAGTTAATCAGAAGGGGTTAGTCAAAAGTGTTTTGTTCAGCGTTTGATGGTGTGTAAAGCCATGCACACAGTCACTGGGGCTATTGTAATGTTGTATATATGCAAACAAATGATGGAGCTCAGTTGCATGATGTTTTCTATCTATCTATCTATATCTATATATCTATCTATCTATATATATATATATATGTGTGTGTGTGTGTGTGTGTGTGTGTGTGTGTGTGTGTGTGTGTGTGTGTGTGTGATGAGTTGGTTGTGAGAAAAGGTAGGAAAGTATCACTTAAAATAAGTAAGAAGATAATCCATCCACCCATTTTTTTTTTCATCCACCCATGTTCTACTAGTTGTCTGGGTTCAGGTGGTGGGGTAGCAGTCTAGGCAGAAATGTCCAGATCGTCCTCTACCCAGCAACCTCCTCCAACTCATCCGAGGGGATGCCAAGGCGTTGCTAAGCCAGCTGAGAGACATAATCTCTCCAGTATGTCCTGGTCTGCCCCAGACTCTCCACCTGGCAAGATATGTCCAAAACACCTTACCCAGGAGGCATCCTAGTCGAATAAGTTCTTTTTTACATGTAATGTGTTTTTGCATTTAGGCTTCAGCAAAGGAAGAACATGTGATCTGATATTTTAATGTATATGTGTGGGCAGACAGGTTGAACTGGCTCAGAGATTGGAATGGTAGGTGTTTGCTGGACTTGGCCTTCACCAGGCATCATGACTTGCCCGACCTCTGGCCTGAGGGTCGCAGGCCAGACTTCTCCTTTCCTGCGATGAGCTGTTAACTGACCTCAGGGGCAGTCAGGCTAGAAGAGTGCGTTTCTCTCTCTGTGTGTTTCAACCTCAGTTGCCTGTGATCTGATCTACCCTGACAAGGCAACAGGACCGAACAATAAAAATGTCTATTTTCCTCCTCTCTCATTCGCTCCCTCTCTCTGCATGCTTCAGGCAAAATGGGGGAGGTGATTAAACAAAACAAACTCGCTGGAACAATGACATTTCATCATAAATTGTCTTTTTGTATTTTATACTCACCAATCAGAAGCAGCTTTTCATTTGGTTCAGAACTGCTGCAGCAGGATGCAACATGTGAATGTATATATATATACACCAAAATGTAGCTGCCCCTATGGCTTTATTTTACGATTAGAATGTTAAAGGTCACCTTTAACACTCCCACCATTCAGTATGATGAACTGCAGTTGTTCCTAGGTCAATGCTAATAATCAGAGGAGATTGAGCCTCTGTATTGAGGGCCCTTTAATTATCAGGAAAACATGCAGACTAGCTCTGAAGCTATTTCTACAAATTTCAAAGACTTGAGAGTTGGACTTTTCACAAATGCATCTGTAGCCAAAAATGACATATGCCTCGCAATCTGATTCAGATGTGACCAGCCCAGTAAATGGCCGTTATCATTTGTTATCAGTCCCATACACATCGCCAGTAGGCACCCTCCTCTACCTGCTGGCAGCCTCAGAAGGCTTTTATCATCCACTGCAATCAGTGAAAAACAGAGAGCAACCTAGATTATGTAGGAGAGTGAAGTCACAGTCATGAGAAGAATTAAGTTAAAATACTAGCAGAGTGAGCCCTGTTACTTGTGGTTTACACAGTGTAAGGGTGTGGAAGGGTGCAGTTTAACCCATATTTACCGTATTTTTAGAAAGGTCTTGGGAGGATTTCAGAAACGCTATTAACACTGATGTGAACTCTGACTGGTGCTACAGTCACACTCAGGAAATATAAAATTTGTTCGTGATTATGTGGCAATTAACTGTGATACATTGGTGAAAATTGCAAATCTGTTCCTGCCTACATACACAAAAGTTCATTTCAACAGAAATTCACCTCAGAGTCCAGCCAGAGTTTCATAGATCTGAAACTGAAATTCTTAAATTTTTCCACAATTAGTGACATAGTTACAGAGCAATTAGTAATGTAATAACATAATAACATATAGGAACATAGTGATATAGTGACATAGTTTCAAGGCACCAATTTAACTGCAAAATAACAGGTTCTCAGCAACCTTGCTTTTGTATAACCAGAATACAAGTTGGCAACCAGTTGAGTTGAGTCCCCTACTGCAAAGAGAGGCTGTGGAGATGATTTGAGCTCATTGGCACAGAGTGACTCAGATTGATTGCAACATGTTGGCAATCTGTCTGCATCTATAAATTCAATTAAATTATTTTTAAACCTTGGTCAATTCGTGAACTGATTGCAGTCAGTCCAAATCACACTGCAATGGTTTGGATACGGGTTGCCTCCTACCTGGTGACTAGAAGTTGAGGGTGTTGCATGCTCAACCTCTGGGCAACCAGCTGGCCACCACAACTACTTGCAGATAGTTGTTGAATGTGATAAAATCCAATGCAATTGCCAGGCAGCTGCAGATTTTCCTAGAGCCAAGGAGGTTGTTTTTACTGTAGTGTGACTGAGCCATTGGACATCTTGTCTAAGATCAAATGTGATGTTATCTTTCAGACAAACACACCTGTAGATCTGCCCTTTTATTGTTATTTTTCTTTCAAATTCTAGTAAACTGATTTTTTTTATTCCACTACCATCTGATCACAGTACTTTGCAACTCTACTGTAATTTGTGAGACTCTTCACTTCTTGTTTTCTAAATGATTTCTATTAGTAGTAGCAATAGTAGTAAAAAGAGAGTAGTAATAATCCTCTTTTCTATGATTAGAAATATTTCTGCTGTTTTTCTGTCTTCTAATCTGTGCTGTCATTCTTTTTGTTCTCTATCCAGCCCTGTTGTTTAGAGACTCCCTCAGCCATACGCTCGGCAGCACACTGAATTGTGAATCCTAACAGCCTGAGCAGTAGCAGATAGAGAGTGACTGAGAAAAGTGAGGAAGGGAGGGGGTTGGTGAGAGATAAAGAGTGAGAGAGCAGAGAGCGAGCGCAGGGAGCGAGAGAGAGAGATGAAAAGCATGCTAAACGAGAGAGAGGCGCTCATACTGAAGGAGGCAGAGGCAACAGCAACAGCACGCTCCTTCCCCCATCCTCCCTCTCTTTTCCTCATAATCCCACATCCATGCTGGGGGAGATGAAGGGTACCCCGACCAGCTGATGGGCACCGGCTGAAGGAGAGGAAAGTCTCAGTGTGAGCCCCCTTCTTTTTTGGGACAATTACCAACAAGGAGTGAAAGGAGGTGTGTACACGCGAGCGTGCCTGCGGGAGGGAGGGAGAAGAGGGGGATGCATGGTAGGTCTGGTACAGCTGCTGATGCCAGGGTCTGAGAGTGAGACAGACTGAGGGAGACCTGAGGCTCGGAGGGCTTGCACGTGCAGCAACTTGTGGGCAAAGAGGAGAGGAAAACTGATTTCACATACGCACACATCTGGACAGATGAGGAGGGATCAGGGACCACGCTTCAGCCCTGGGTATGTTAACTTGTGCTAAACACACACACATACCGGCATGTACATCTTATCCTCAGTGGCCACTGTGTTGTTTCAAATAGAGCACAGACACACTTGAAATGCAACAGTGTGCGTTTGCTGAGCTTAAGGGTTGACGACTACCCACCCTGACAAGGCTCCCTACTTGCCCTCAGATACTTGCAGGAAAGCAAAGAGGAGGAACAAGAGAGGTTATGTGTGTCTTTGTGTGTGTGTGTGTGTGTGTGTGTGTGCGCGCGCGCGCGTGCGTGTGTGCGTGTGTGCATTATTTCTTACTGTGTCTTCTCTGATTTCTGCACACAACTGGAGGCATTTTATTAAGGCTTAGTAAGCTGCCCAAAAGATGAATGTTAATAAACCTCCACTGATGGAATACTGTCATGTTTCCCATCGCCCGACTCTTGTGGTAGTAGCGTCGCTCATTACATTACCTACACGAGTTATGTGCTCTGCTCACAGTCTGCAGTCTTAAATTGTACAAAATGTAAAAAATCTGAAACGATAACCTGACTGAAAAACAGCTGAAGTGAGCTCACACTGGTCTGAGACACGAACAGCTCTGCTTACCCATGCTACACTGCAGGATGCCATGTGCGGTAACATGTCGTGTGTGGCCGTGTGTTATGTCATGTTGTGGCGGGGTGCATATGGCCTTTGACAGCAAGTGTGCCTTAGGTGCTTTAGCCAGCAGCCCTTTTCTCTCTGAATCTAACACCCCTTTCTCTGTCTCAATCCTTTTCCACCATCTTCCACCCTTCTCCATTTCCAATTATAGACTGTCACCTCTCTCCCTTTCCTCCTGATCCTATCTCCTGTTTCATTCTCTTGCTAAGCAATTACCTTTACCTGAATCTGGCCCTCTGGACATCATGGCTGGCTGGTTTTTCTGTCTGTCTTCTCAACAATGAAAGTGAAGGATAGGTGGTGATTTCATGGCTATTTTTTATGGCTGCCTGAACCATGAGCAAAGAGCAGCAGTGAAGCATGAGCGCAGAAGCCACTTCATGTTAATATCACTCAAATAGATCTAGAACAGATAGGTAAAAATGAAGTACATCTGGGAGGAGGGGGTGTTCAGTCTACAGAAGAATTATGCCTCTAATCATGGAATCAGCTCATTGCTTCCTGCTCCTCATTAACTTGTTTGGGTTTCTAACTTTATCACTGCTCAGTCTCGTCTTCCCGAAAACAAAACAGGAAAAAAACTCACCCAGACAGTGCTGGCAGGCAGATAGCTCCCAGCATACAGGCTAACTTGTTGTTGGTGTCTTTCCTCCACACACGGACTCTTCAGCTATCTCTATTTCTGTTGCTTTACCCTCTTTCTATAATCGCCGCTGGTACTGAGCCAACCTTCACACACACACGTACACAAAAACACGCACTTATTCCCACCTTCCCACCATCAGTATGACCCTTTAAGTGCAGCAGCTTGGCAGCTACCTGAAGCATAATATCACTGTCCTTTCCACTGCCAAGTCTGTGCAGTGTATGAAAAGACTGAGACTAGAAATGGAACACACCATTGAATCAATGAGATTAGATAAGAGAAAGAGAATATAACGAGGAGAAAGAGGAACATGGCAAATGTGACATAGAATTAAAGAGAAGGACATTAAGGTGACATAGTGAAACACTTGTCAAATGGATAGATGGGACAGAAAGGGTTGGGAGGGTGACAGAAAAATGAGAGAATGAGGGTGAAACTGTTTGGCCTCTGTGTTGACAGGTGCTTATTGCAGATGTGTTTTTCCAGTGAGTGGACACACTGGCAGAGTGATAGTTTCAGCCACCCATGGGGAAGAGGGTGATGAAAAAGAATGAAGAGGCAGAGGCACACATCATTGCTGGAAACAAAATCTTTACAAAAAAGAAAAAGAAAATCTGTTTTTGTACAAGTTGGATGTTATTTTAACTTTTTTGCCCATTATTTCATATTATTGTCGGTGGCCATACAGCTTGTAAAGAAGACAGCTGATTTTCAAAACCTTTACATTTAGGGGTGCAAGTGAGCATTTGAAATATTTGTGATAATTCCTCATTAAAGAAAATACCACAGCTGCACCATGTACCATATAAAGGTATAAATGAGAATAGAAATCATGCTCTTACTATGCAAACATGAAGTCAAAACATTGCAGCAAATTGCGTTGTCATGTCTTCTATGCATCTGTGGTCGGGATCTTCCTGTAAAGATTTTCGCCTTTTTAACTGGAACAAAATGCTTTCCAAAAGTAAAAGTGCTGCTCCACACACGTGATACTTTTTCTTTTGTTTTTGGATAGCGGTACAGTGATGATAGACAGGAAAACAGGGCGATAGAGAGAAGGGGAAGACATGCAGCAGAGGGCAATGGGCCTGATTCAAACCCGGGCTGGCTGCATTTTGGCCATGTGGTACACAGTTGCCTGCTCACCCACTGAGCCAAACCCGCACCCCTGTGCATGTCATACTTTTCAACTAAATTTAACACAGACTTGACAGAGAGGAGGTTTTTTTGATGAACATGAATGCCTATTATAAGCTATACAAATCAGCATTATTATGTGCTCTCATCAGGGTTGGATACCTTTACATTAAAAGCAGTGACATCCTGGAACCTGGAATTCAGTGCTATCAGCTGCTCCACAGTGAGTGGTATTTATAACAAATTCCAAAATTTCTCTTACAAAATAAGTTAACATTTATCTGTTGAAACATTTTGTTATTTAAGCTGCCTTTGTTGACATTGTCTGTGTGCTGACATCACTGTCACAGTGTTTACAAACTACAATTTTAAATAACAGACTATTTTCAGTTAAGGCTATATCTAAAGTTTTTCGGACATGCAGTCACAGATTTAGTGGGGGGTTGTGGCTCAGGAGGTAGAGTGCGTTGTCCACTAGTTGGAAGGTCAGTGGTTCAGTTCCCAGCTACTTCAGTCTGCATATTGAAGTATAGTTGGCCTGAGTTGCCCCAGATGCATCAGAGCACCTTGAGTGCTCAATTAGAGTAGAAAAGTGCTTTATAAGTACCAGTCCATTTATGATAAATAACATGCTGATAATAAATTTCTGTGTAAAAAAAAAAAGTTAAAACATAAACTGACAGTGAAAAGAGCTCTGTGTCTGACAACAAATTACCTGATTACTGAAAGAAAATGTCAAAGTTTCATCATCCATGGGTTCAGTTTCTTATTCAGTATATTGGTGATAGATATGCTAACATTAGCTTCAAGCTATCAAATACGGTCCACTCTTTAGCATTAAGATATATTTTGTGTTTGAAGTGTTTCCTCAGATGTGTTGCCATGGCCATCTTTGCATTTTGCACTACAAATGTTGCAGAGAGCGCTTTCTGTGTTGAATTTTGAAAAGTGTAACCATGCCTGAGGCTGCTTTCAGCTCGCCACCGCCATTGCTCCATATGTTTTTTTGTTCTTCGAATCCCTCTAGTACAGAAATTTGGCACCAATTGATTTTGTGTGGATCATTACTCAGTAATAGTGATGTTTTCGGTCAGTACCCTACAGATTACAAGGTTTGGTTCCCCAACCCTCACTGTTATTTAGCTAATTTCCAGCAGCAGGAAGCTTTTTCCTTTCAGTGAAAGTGGAGAGCACTGAGCCAAATATTTCCCTCAGGAGCTGGTAGAGACCAAAAGTGGAGCTAAAAGATAAATTTGTCAAATGGCCTGAAATCATGACTTGAAATTAACAATTGTGTTTCCCTGACATTGCAGAATGTGTAAATACAGTTGTTTTTCCTCTAGTACTGAATTCTTACTTTATAAGGTCATATCAACTTTATCTTCCCTACTGGGAGATACCACAAGGAATACCTCAAAGTTGTCTTTACAGTTTGTTGTGCTCCCCCCAGATTGTCAAAAATCAGCTTTCATTATAAGCATTTTGTATCTACTGGCGGAGACGTGAAAAGCAAAAATAATCTGGTGCAATAAAAGAGTTTGATTGTGGGGTATGTGGGCATGTTAAAGGAGCTTTTGATGCCAGCGTGAGCATGCTTTTGTTTGTGTGAGTGTGTGCGTGTGGGTGCATGTGTGCATGTCTGTATGTGTGTATATATGTGTGTGAGGCCAATGGTCAAATGGTCGACCTTGAGGAGGTCTGAAGAATGAGGTCCAGCGTGGCGGATTGTTTTTATTAGATTGCTTGATCGTGAATGAGGCAATTGCACGGACAAGGGCAAAGATTCACATCCACACCACCCACATCTACCCACGCACATACACACATGCACACCCATGACACAAACAAGCACACAATAAACCACCAGTCCTTATTAAAGTCTTGAATTGCAGTACGGAGTCTCGTGTTGCATCAGAGGTCGCTCACAAACTGAAGTTAATGGTCTTGCTTCCAGTATCATTCAGCGTGGGTGAGTATGTAATATTACCACTGAGTGTGTGCATGTGCATGCACGTGCGTGTGTTCAGAGAGGTTATTAGATCTTTAAGGTGGTGGCCGCGGGTGTAGCCGCCCATGTACAGTGCAAAGTAAAGGGCATGATTCCAGTCAATAATGAACAAGTAGGCCCCTGCTGCAGGCCAAATAACTTGCAGGTGAAAAGTACAACACTTCTGCGGTCTCAGCCTCCTCCATCACGCTTCTACAACCTCCCGACCTTCTTCGGCACTTGCTGTTTCTCTTTCTTTCACTTCTTCCTTCATGATAAATTATTCTCCCTCACACGTTCCCTGTTTTGCTCATGCTGCCCTTTCGCTTTCCATTTTGCCTACTTTAATTTACTTTCTCAGCTGCATTTTCTCAGACGTTCAGGTTCTGCTGTCCATTCTCGCACACACAGTTTCTGTCCATCTCCTGCACTTTCCTCCGTTTGTCTCTTTTGTCTCCCAGCTGCCTGAGTCTGATAGGGAAAGTTTTAAGGTCACCTGCTATCTCTTGCCTAGCACTCATAATGAATTAGCATTTGGCTTTGCTTCATTATTCAGTCTGACACAACCATCCCTTGAGTTATTCTCAGTGTCTTGACAATTAAACGCTCAAATTCAATTTAGCGATGATTAAGTAACAAAATCTCTTCTTTGTAATTACAAAAATCTTACCCTACTGAGAGATACAAAGTCCTTAAAGGTGTGTCCATTTCATTTTCATGTTAAAGAGTTCAACACCACCGTGATAAGAGCCAATAAATGAGTCTAATGTTTCCAAACTTTAAACACTTTGTCTTGTCTTTTAAAAGAAACGTGTCATTGCTGGGCATGTATGGTGCTTTTGTCTTCCTTGACACCTCACTCAGAGAACTCATAATAAGGTTTCTTGTTCATCCGCACAGAGCAGAAAAATAACTGTTGAAGACAAACAGCCTTTTATGGATGCATAACTGCATTTAATGTTACACTCTGCCAGCAGCTATTACTATCACACTTCTCATGCAAAAAAGAGTGAAGGAAGTCATGGAAATACGGAGGCTTTGCATTGACTGTGAAAAATACACATCTTGGCTCTTACAGTTGTCACATTAAAGCTGGCAGTTAATGACCTTGAACAGGCGGTGCTGTGTTGATGCTTGCTGTGATTCTCTATAAAATCTGCAAAGTTCATTTCATTTGTATTCAAACTGCATTTGATGGTGCAAAAAAATTGAAGTAAACATAAAAATGAGAGCAGGCATGCTGTTTTGGACCAACACATCCAGACTTATGTCATCAAACTAGTGATTCACTGCAATCTCCACACCTCCACATGTTTACACCGTTTCATGACTTTTGATTCTGAATTTCTCCAGAGTTTTATCATCCCTCAAAAACCAGACGTCTGGTGACTCATCACTAAGCAACAATGTCTTTGCTATTCAAATCAGCCTGCTGTTGTGCTCAATCAACTGCTTTTTCCACTGGCCAATTGGCCAGATAGAGCTGTACAGACGGGGTTAGTTGCAGCACACACGTAGCAGAACATTTGTAAAAGGAGATGCCCCACGCAAAGGAAACAAGCAGTAAGACTCGCACCTCTGTATATAATAAGCCTGCATGCAATCAAACCTTGATCCCATATTAACTCGTCAGTACTACTCAGACCACAAGAGAAACCCAGATAGCTTCTAGTACTAAAAAAACTCTTGTCTCCTGCCTGCAGTTATCTCTATATAGATATTTGTGTACCAAATGTATCAAGTCTCAAAATGTTTATTTGATCAAGTGAAAAAATTAGGGGACGCTCTTATTAGAAAATGGCACTGTCGGTTATGTTTCATTTTTACCTTGAATTTTCCATTGGCAATCATTACTGACTGGTTAGAACAAATCAACTGAAATAGAAAACAGCTAACACTGGAAAAAAATGCACACTTTTTTTTTTTGCGCTGCATGCTAGCTTCTCTTTTCAGATGGCCTAAATGAAGAAACCTTGAAATGAGGACTCTGGAGATCATTAAGATCAATGGTTTTGAAGAGAGTATGGGTGACAGTAAAAAGCTCTGAAAAAATATGAGTGAGTGGGCCTTTAAGTTAGGAGTAATTTGTGAGTTAACATTTCTGTGGTTGGCTTTTAAATGAGACTACGATTACCTTGAATATCTTACTCACGGGCTGAATCAGAAAGGTTGATACAAAAGGTGAGCTTGTTTTAGCAGTCTCTTCCACTCACCACCTGTTGCAGTAAGAGGAACTGGTTCCAACAACTCTGTGTGCGTACATGTGTATGTGTGTTTGCAGCAGTCCTCTCATTACTTCACCTGTATGAATAAAGGAATCGCGTTTCTCAGACTTCATTAAATGTTGATGTAGGTCATGAAGCATGTAGCTTTGCTCACCTGAGCTTCCCGTCCTCCGCAGATGCTAAAGCAGGTCAAGGAGATTCTGCCAATGTGTGCAAATGTGTATATGTAAAAGTGCACCCATATCTGTTTTTGTTAACTGAATGTTAATGCAGGTTAAATTGTATCACCTTACCTTTCAATAATGCAGCTGAACTAATGAATGCACGCAGGATATCTTGGTTCCACTTTCTTCACTCTGCTTTTCCACTTTTCTGTACTCCATCTTACGTGTGTTAGACAAAGTGGATCAAAGTAGTATTACGTAGTTGTGTGATAATTCTTATTTGAATTCATGTGATGCCCTAGAGTGACCTGGTTTGACATTTAAACATACCGATATACAATATTCTCAAAATTGCTGATGGAAGTAATTGGCCTGTGTGTGTTTGTGTGCGCGCGTGTGCGTGTGTGTGTACTGCCATCTAATGCCATCTGTAGGTCCAACCTTTGGGGCAGGGGGGACGTTATTCATTAATTCTAACAGCATGATTTCTAGACAAGAACACTATTCAAGTACTGTAGGTGTGTGTGTGTATATGTGTGTGTGTGTGTGTTGTGTGTGTGTGTGTGTGTGTGCGGGCATGCGCATGTGTGCACACAGTGCATGTTCTTTTCACACATAAGGTCAATGAGTCTCACTTGTACGCTTAATTTTTCTCCTTTCTCACTCCTCTTTCTCTCCATCGCTCTCTTTCTCTCTTTCATCTGCGATTCTCAGTAGATGAACGGCTCTCTGATCCATAAGAACTCTGTTAAGGAATGCGGTATTGCTATTGATTCCCTCTTTGATCCCTCAGTTTGTACAGGCACAACACAAACCGTGCGGTGTCGAGAGGAGGGCTCGACTGATAGCTGTGATGGAGCATTGTGCCCCAGTCCTGCAAATTGGATTTTAATGATTCAAGTATCATTTTGTGAACACTGCTCACTGCTCCCCACAGACATTAAAATGTGATCTCCTCCACAAAAGACAGAGAGATGACTGGGCATGGGAAAAGGAGTGTTTGGTGAAGTTGAAATGCCTTGAAAGGGCAATTTCCATTTGTGTGAATGCATTTTAGATTAAAGTCAAACTAGCTTGCTAAGCAATCAACAGACAGATAAAACTGAAACTTGCAGTTACCAAAACAAGATGTTTTTTTCTGTCATTAGGTGAAATAGCTTTCACTTACTTATTGACATGCAAATATCAGAACATGATGAATCCTATCAAATCTAAACACTACACAAATGAGACAGACAGCATAACGAGCAATCCTACACATTGTAGCTCAAGCCTCTGCCTTGTTTTTGTATTCCCCTCTGTGTCCCATTACACCACATCCATCCTCTTGTTCCCATTTGCCCCCCAGTGTGTTTATACTGTACCTGTCACCTAGCCTTTGTTTTTTGTCAAATCATGGAAGGTTGGTTCGTCTTGTTGTTCCACTCTTGTCTGCTTCCTTGTTGTCCTAGTTTTCCACCTGTAGGCTTCAATTTGCATTTTAATAAACCACTAAAACTGTCTCTGCCTGCCCAGTCATGTCTGCACTTGGGTCCTCCCTCTTGGTCTCACTGTACAAATTGGGGCAGTATGGGCTTGTCTCTCCTGACGTCCTCCATGCATACTGACAACAATTTGAACCAAAACTTTCACATTTGGATTCATCACTCCATAAGACTATTTTACGCCTGTCAAACTGGGTTATCTTTGGCATTTTTTTTATGTATTCAACTACAGAAATGGGAACCAATGATATGTTTTTATAACGCAAGGGCTGCAAGTTAAAAAAGTGCCTAACGATAAAATGTAAAAACGGTTCTTACCTAAGTTATCTGTGTTGTGTAGACACAACACTGGTTCATTCCTTGAGTTAGGTGCCTTTTTTATGCTTGATAAAGGCTCAATAAACAAAAAGTGTTACTCTGGAATTGATCAGGTACAAGAACTGGACTGAAAGTGAGTGAAAAAGCAGCCAGTGTCCAAAGAAAACCCCTGCCAAAGCTCAAGACCACTTAAAAAAAACTGGCTCATCGTAAGCAAAATATAAAGATATGAGGGGCAGTTCAGTAAATCATTTTTTTCATCCCTTTTTGAAAAGCTCATAGTTGCAGTATCATGACTGTTTCCTTAGGCAAACAGTGGAGAAAAAACAATTTTAAGTTTAAATTTAAATCAGTGCAAAGTTTTCTATAAACTGGCTTGAATTTTTCCCTCTCTTCTGGGAGTAATTAGTTTTGTTCAGTGTAGACGGGCAGATTTTCTCTACTGTCCTTCAGTGCTGACCCTCTATTCTGCACACACACACACACACACACACACACACACATACATATATTTCGCTCTGAGGGAGCGCAGATTCAGACATTACTTCTGCCTCACTGCTACACAAACAGGCTTGCAAAAGCCTGGGGACAGTTCACCATTGGCATGTAGATACACACACACACAGACGCACACATTCATCCAGGCTCACGTGTTCGTCACCCTTCCTGCTGAACTGGAGGCATGTGGAAGTCACTTGGGCATGCCAACACATGTGTGTCGTTTTGTCTTTATACATGTCACATATAAAAAAGAGGCCAGTTGGTGAGTCACTGTGTAAATGTATTCAATATCTGTTAAAGTTTGTGTATCGCTAAAGGTTAGCTGCCGCTTTAGAATCAGATCCCTCTTTGCTTGGCTTCTTCTCTCATTTATACAACAAAACTGTCTCGAATCATTCGCTCCATTGCGTGTTGAACTCTGTGTTTTTCACCAGCTTGGTCTCAGACTTGTTGCCTTTTAGCAAGGCAGTTGGGGGGGGGGTTGTTTTAGCATTTGAAAACAAAGAGCAGACAATAGAGGCTGCAACCACAGAGATCCTTCTGTTTCCCTGAAAAGGTAAAACAAAGACAGGCTGAATTATTAATGTGCACATTCCCATATATAAAGCGTGCAGCTCCTCATCAGTTCTTGCGTGGCAGATTGTGAAGTGTCATGTGTCGTCTGACTCACTTTGTTTCAGCCGCTTGTTAAAGTGAGGTTTGTTTAAAAAAGGACACAAGCCTGTGGCAAGTTATCTCTTCCTCTTCTTCTGTAGATCATTTTGTTTTTCTTAAATTACTACACAGACAAAAGTTTTTTAGGTGCTCGTTTCAGAAAAAAATATTTCCTTTCAAAAAAAATATCCAATGCTGTGCTTTCAGTTCAGTGTAGCGTACTCATGCTAACTCCTCTCAATCATGTGCTCACTTTTCTCTTAGTGCTTTTTCCATCATTTTTTGTTGTTGTTTGTTTTGCTTGAAGTCATCATGACTTCCACGATAGCCATAATTCTGACCTTGAAAATTGTTTTGAGTTGTGTTTCTGTACTAAAGACACCGAAAGGTACTTTTTAACAACACTGCACTTACATTGCTGTGAAAAAATGTTTGCCCCCTTCCTGATTTCTTTCTCTCTTTTTGTATATATTTTTTTTCACATTTACTGTTTTCACATCATCAAACAAATTTTAATATTTGATAAAGATAACCAGAGTAAATAAAAAATCTGTTTTTTAATTATTATTTCATTTATTAAGGGGAAAAAATCTATCCAAACCTGGCTGTCCCTGTGAAAAAATCATTACCCTCTTGTTTAATCATGAATTAACTATGATTAACCATATTTTTTGGAAACCTTCAATTTCACTAGTCTTCCCCAAACCTCAAATCATTTAATTAGCACCTGTCTGACAAAGATCTAAAAGATCTCAAAAATCAACACATCAATGCCAAAATCTTAAGTCTGTACACTGTTAGCCCAGACTTTGTATCCACTTAAATAATTTAATTAGAATTAACTAAAAAATATTACGTTTTTGAAATTTTAGCCGCATTACTCAAAAATTCTAAGTGCATTCTACCAATTTGCAGATGAAGTTTAGCTTACTAATAATTTTAAGTTAAATGGGTTTAAAAGAGTAAGTTTTAGTCATGACCACGCCTCCTTATTCATCTTAGCTTGTTCGGCCGCCATTCAGAAAGGAAACCGTTCGGTTAAACCATTTCTTGCTGCAAGGCTGGACGTCTTCATGGATGTCCCGGACGCTTTACACCTGTGATCCCATCCACTCCTACACCAAGGTAAGAGGCTTTGGGCTAGCTAACTCTGTTTTTTGACTGTAATAAGTGGTGTTGGGAGGGTGCCCAGAATAGGAGAAGTTCAAATTGTGTGATGTTAGCAGCTAATGGCGTGTAGCATTGATACGTGTGTCTTACAGCTCGCTCT
>VUQJ01028993.1:54067-73733 GCA_015108635.1 Andinoacara biseriatus | reverse complement strand
CAGTCATCTGCCGCGACCGGTTGGGGCTGAGGGGAGAGAGAGAGAGGACAAAAAACATGCTGTGGAAGAGACACAGAGAATGATTAAACACAGAGTGAAGTATGAATAGAGTGAAGAGAAGCAGTGCATTATGGGAACCCCCCCAGCAGGCTAGGCCTATAGCAGCATAACTAAGGGATGGTTCAGGATCACCTGATCCAGCCCTAACTATAAGCTCTATCAAAAAGGAAAGTTTTAAGCCTAATCTTGAAAATAGAGAGGGTGTCTGTCTCCCGAATCAAAGCTGGGAGCTGGTTCCACAGAAGAGGGGCCTGAAAGCTGAAGGCTCTGCCTCCCATTCTACCCTTAAGTATCCTAAGAACCACAAGTAATCCAGCAGTCTAAGAGCGAAGTGCTCTATTGGGGTGATATGGTACTATGAGGTCTTTAAGTATCACAAGCAGATTCACGTAATTGCCAACTTGACCCCATTCACACAACCACAGCAGTTCAGCATATCATCAAAAAGAAAATATGTGCAAATATGGGTGCTACTGCTTCTGTTATTACAGAAATGGAGAAATGAAGTCCGCTATGATAACTTAGTGAAAGAGCAAATGAGCTGCAGGGTGGTGATCTATCAAAGTACCCACAGTGCTGCTGACTGCAGGCTGCAGAGAGCTCTTCTTTATCTCAGCCCAGCTGTGTAGTTGAGATGTTTTATAAACTAATAATCCTCTTATCTGGGTCATCTACTGTGCTGCTCTGCTCTCTTCACGCTACATCACACCTAATATATACACACACCTCACCTGTGTATAACTGTGCACGGTCCAGCACTTTCGTTATCTGATGCTTCTGCGCTTTCTCTCTGCCAGCAACAGGACCGTCACTGGAGATGCCCATATGGAGCACAAAATACCAAAATGTTCTGCTTTTTGACTGTATTTAAAATACAAAGCAAAGATCAGATGTCTACACAGATTGTAGTTGAATTGTGATGGAAACTGGAATATTTTTTCCCTGTAGTCTCCACATATGTTTGGCAGATGTAGAAACTTTGTAGGTTAAGATTTTACATACAGTTGTCAGTCTGTTGTAAAGTGTTTGTTGCAATTTACCCAACAGTGCCAAAACCACACCAACCACTACAATTAAACTACATTTTGCTGATAATACAACTGTGGTTTTACTTGAGTAAAATTCTCACTCATGTGCTTCATTGCTAAATATTTTATTTAGGAATTCTCCTCTTCTCTAAATAAAATATCATAATGTATCTTCAGCAAAGACTTTACATTAAAAAAAACACTGTGACATCATCTCTTGGTTCAAGACTAGAATTTTGGCTGTTTGTTTATGTTTTGTTGTTTATTTTATTATTATCATTGAAGTAACTGTGAAGGGCGAAACTATCCATAGAGCTCAAAAACACCTTTAAAATGTTATTTAGACCCAGTCACAGAACCTTTAAGACCAGTTGGCAACCAGTTGGCAACCAGTTGGCAACCACCGGTCACAAGGGAAAATTGTGTATTCTCTGTCTGCAAGAGGTTGCTGTTGTTTGCCCTGAAATCAGTTCTGAAATTCCTGTTCAGGCATGGTAAGTGATCCCTTTAGCTAATGGTTGGGGGAATTTGCCAGCTTGTCTGCAAACTCTCTCTAACTACTCAACAAGTGGTAGTGAAAACCAGAAACAGAGAACATTCACCTGCTTAGTAAAAGTTAAGCTTTTTTAAAACATGCTGGGTGCAGAAGTAAGGCTCAACGTTTACTTTGAAGGTGGACATTCTCCATTTCCGGTTTACATTACACTCTTTGAATTTTCCACTCAGAGTAAATGGCAAGTATATGCAGACACGTCAGCATCTGTGATACAAACTACAGGTGACTGTGGAAATTGACTAGCAACCATGTACTGTTTTACAGTGATAGCATGCTAACTTTTACCAACTACCAAATTCTAAAAACTAAGGCTGATGAAAATTTCAATTTTTCAAGTATTTGACTATTAACCAAAGTGCTTAACCAAGACAAATCTTGATGACACTAGATGAAAAGTCAAGGGTTCATCAAACTACATTAGATTTAATATAAAGGTGTCCTAAAATTATGATATTGCAGCATATCTTATAAAACTGTAGTAATAATATGGTACATGTCCTCCCCGCATGTGTGATGTTTATTTGCAATTTACCTCAGTACTTATTGAACAGTGTAAAGCATGGGTAATCACGGAAGAATTAGATCAGGTCTTTAAGGTTATGCAGCCTGTACTTGGTGGCATCTTGTGCCTGTATCAGTTGACCATACAATGAGAAAGAACTTTGGAAACTAGTATGCCGAGCAGACTGAAGGTTTCACTTTTTACTCATAGAGATTACCTTTACCTCATTATTTAGCCATTTTTAATATGAATACCTGATGTAATATGACAGAAAGTAAGAAAAAGCATTAGAGGTCCAACAAAAAAGAATTTGTGAGGTAATGTGCAGGAACACAGACAAAATTCCAGTTAGTCATTTCAGACTAGTAAGCGATGTACTCAATATGGGGATATCAGCTTTTCTGGAAATAATGAATTTTCATAGCTGACTCACTCTTACGGAAAATAAAGATTATAAAAAACAATGAACGTACATTATTAGGTCATGACACTTTGACTTTATGGTGGAAAGTTATAGTAAAGTAAAGAAATGTCTAGGACATCTTGGAGACACAGTGCCAAACTTACTGCTTACTTTTGTGTTACAGATAGTCCTCTTCTGTAATAAACTGGGTGGAGATGGTTTGTTTTTTGTTTTAATTTATTCAATTTTATTTTACTGGAGAGATTTGTGAGAACATTGATGGCTTCCAGTGTCTCACCTCAATGTGCCGCTCCTAACCTGATCTGGAAAGACTGATGAAAGTAAAGGTGGAAAAGGCCTGAAGCTCTGTACATTATCACACTCATCAAGATTCTTCTTGATTTGTAGTGGAGCAGCACATGAGGTACGTAGCCCTCATGCTGAATATCACCTTACTGTAAACTACATGATAAATGCACAGGAGTGCAGAGCGGGTTCTGTTATTCAGAACAGGTGGCCATGCGTGCTAAGGCCAAAATGACAAGCAGCTGTGGTGCTGTGCTCATGCCAGCACACACATGCGCACTCACTCTTTCTCTTCACTTATGAATTGATTGTTTATTGCAAGCCCATAACCCACAGGGCTGATTATTAGTGATTTCACAAGTGGAAATGACATTTGGATACTAGAAATATACATTTTGATATGTTGTATTGTTTACAAATTTTAGATAGATAGATAGATAGATAGATAGATAGATAGATAGATAGATAGATAGATAGATAGATTATATATTTTGACCTCTTTAATTATATGTATCAGTAATTGAGTCTAACAGTAACAGCTCTATCCAGATGGATTCTCACATGTTGAAAGATGATTAACAATCTAAGATTAGATTCGTTTTGCTGATAGTTGTGTTAAAGTTGTGGCTGATTTCTTTCAGATTCATAATGAACTCCTAATGGGGGAGGGGCCAGACAAAGAGCAATTCAAATGACCCCTATGCAAGATTGAAGAATCAAGGGACCAGAGTTACCAGGACCCAGCCCTGGAGCCAGGCTCAGGGAGGGGCCTTGAGGGAGAGTGCCTGGTGGGTGGGCCTTAGCCCATGGGCCCCAGCCAGATGTAGCCTGAAGAGGTGATATGACCCACCACTCACAGAAGGTGTTTTAGGGGTCAGGTGCAGAGTGTGTTTGGCAGCAGCCAGCGATGGTGGCCCTGGCAGTCCAATCCCCAGCTACTAAGGTTGGCTATTGGGATATATCCTTCACTTTGTCAGGGAAGGACAATTATGTTCATAATTACACATGGCACCAAGACACCCTAGGTCACAGGTCAGTGGTCGGTTTTGTAATTCCATCCATCCATCCATCCATCCATCCATCCATCCATCCATCCATTATCTTTCCCTTATCCAGGGCTGGGTCGCAGGGGCAGGAGCCTAAGCAGAGAAGCCCAGGCTTCCCTTTCCCCTAGTTCATCAGGAGGGACCCCAGGATGTTCCCAGGCCAGCCGAGAGATATAATCTCTCCAGCGTGTCCTGGGTCTACCCCGGGGCCTCCTCCCGGTGGGACATGCCCGGAACAGCACACCCAAGAGGCGGCCAGGAGGCATCCTAGTCAGATGCCCGAGCCACCTCAACTGGAAGAGCGGCTTTACTCTGAGCCCCCTTCCGACTGGCCGCACTCCTCACCTTATCCCTAAGGGAGAGGCCTGCCACACTTTGAAGGAAACTCATTTCTGCCGCTTGTATTCGCGATCTTATTTTTTCGGTCACTACCCAAAGCTCATGATCATAGGTGAGGGTAGGAACGTAGATTGACCAGTAAATCGACAGCTTCGCTTTTACACTAAGCGCCCTCTTCATCACAACAGACCCGTGCAGCGTCTGCATCACTGCAGAAGCAGCCCCGATCCGTCTGTCGATCTCCTGATCCCTTCTCCCATCACTCGTGAACAAGACCCCGAGATACTTGAACTCCTCCACTTGGGGCAGCAACTCATCCCTGAGTCGGAGAGTGCAATCCACCGGCTGGGTACAGTGTGTGTCGGGCAGTGGCCAAGGGCAGAGACCCTGGCAGACTGATCCCCGGCTAGCAAGACTGCCTATTGGTTTTGTAATTGCATCATCAAATCTGCAGCCATATGTTCTGGACATTCAGATGAAGAGAGGAGCTGAGTTGTCAACTGATCATCATGTGGTGATGACTTGGATCATGGAGGATGCTGGAAAGGCCTGTCATAGCAGAACTTAGAGTGATGATGCATTGGTTGCATCTCCGAGAGGCCCATGGCATCTTTATTTCCCACAAAATACTGCACAAATCTTTATTTTGCAATCTGAGTTTGCAAAATAAAAATATTCAGTTATGACCATAAACGTACACTAAAAGATTGTTGGTTTTATGAAGTGTTTTTAATCTTCTTCTGATGAGTATGTTCACCATACCCTACTTTCTAAGAAATAAACACGAGTGTTCTGGCCCGTTTCACTAATATTTGTATTTATCTTTTATCTTCCTTTTATTAGTATGTTAGGGTATGCTTGTATACAATAAGTTGTAGGTTAAGTGGCTGGCATCCCCTACTATGAGCCAAGTAGTCATGTTGCAGTCACCTATGGTTTTTGGAGATCTGAGGGGTGTTATCTATCCTGCAGCTAGAGCATGACACTAGGGGCTAAGGGCACACATTCATGCCAAGTCGCTTTCTCTTATCCAAAATCTCTGAAGATGTGCGTGTGTTTATGATGTTCACTATGGATGAGAGGCATGCCTGTCTTGCACGAAGGACCTCTGAGTGCCAGTTTCACACTAAAGACCACTCAATTTGCTTAATGGACCTCCTCACCTTTCATGTTGAGTTTTTTATCTGGCTCTCACCCAGTCAACTCTGTTCTTCTGTGGTGCAGAGATGCAGACAGCAGACTTCGTTTTTACCATCATATCCAATTTGTTTTATGTATATGTCTTAATATAGCCTTATTGTTAGCACTGCCATGTTGAGCGTTTGGAGCCAGAGGTAATCATATTTTTAGGCTTTTCTGAGAGGACAGTGGAGAGGAGACAAGAAAGCTGGAAAAATGAGCTTGAGGTAGACATGCAGTAAACGGCCTCAAGGCACATTCAAGCCCAAGCCTCTGCTATAGCTATACAGCAGATGGTTCACCTGTTCAACCTGTTAAGCTACACTGGTAACCCCATTTCTATTTCTAATGCAGTCGTAATCCACCGTGCACTGAAAATCAGCATCTGGGGATGGAAATAAATCATTCCATGGAATGAGTGAATATGTATGTAGTAAAGTAGAAACAAATAAGCCATCAGTTTTATGAATGCATGTCCAAAGACTTGATATCCGGCTGGCATCCTGAGCGTCCACTCAGGTCCCAGCTGAAGCTGCGCCAAGAGTAACTCTCTAAGGCTGCTCTGAAGGAGCCAGGCCGTGACTAACATGAACCACCGTCACCAGTGCTGAGCTGCCAGCCAGGAAATAAATACAGCTGGAGAAGCCTTGGACCAACACGCCTTCCAGTTATGTTTGGTCCCAGGTGAGCCTCCACAGAACAGAGAGCTAGTAGATGTGCATATAAACTCCTCACAGGCTTTTTGAGCAACACATCATGTCAATCACTGGCAATGTTAACATAACGTTAAAAATTAGCATGCTGTGCAGGATAAATTAAAGCAAATGCACATACAGGATTTGACTGTGTGACAGTTTGGAACTGAAACATGTAATCAATCAAAATCACAGATTCTGATTAAACTTGGATGCAGCTGTGCATCCCCAAATACCCCATACAGTGTCTTTGGAATATTAAGAGAAACAGAAGGCCTAGAAAAGTAATGTGGGTCAGTCACTCTGTGACAAATGCAGGTTCCAGGGTTTTTCACCACAAGTTTATGCCATGTGCCACTGTGGCAGGACAGCAGAGGACCCCAGTGCAGGACTCGAGAGACTGAAAAATAAGCTATTTGCTGGGAAACACAAACCAGTGCTGGACGGGCCAGTAGAACAATTCACAAAAACGGACCAACAAGGGAGCACACAGTGGCAGGAGAACCAATGATGAGGACGCAACAAAGAACTAAGGAAAATAGGACACACCAGGGAGCACAGCTGAACAGAATACTACTAACAAGACGGAGGAAGCAAAACCAGAATCAAAGCACACAGGAAAAATAAAACAGGAAGTGTGTCAACAGGGAAACAGAAACAGACAGGGAGGCAAACACACTACAGAAAAACCCACAAAGCATGAACAGAAACTAAATACTCAAAACTGAAACAAAGGAAACAGGAATACTAACAATAACTAAGAACAGGACTCAAAACATAATGAACTGAAAGCCCAGGACCATGACAGTGTATATCTTGATCAGTACTAATGACACAATACTAAAGTGCAACCCAGATTCCTGTCATTTTTTAAAATTAGGCAAATATAACCTCAGATGAACAACAATGCATAACATATAACTGTGTCATTGTTTATTTAACAAAAATCAAGCCAACATGCAGAAGTAGCATGTTAAAAACCAAGTATAACATTATTGCTTTCATAGGAAATAAGACTGTATGAAGCAGCCTGGTGACAACAGACCACTACCAGTCTTGCCAGGAGTGGACATCCCAGCAAATTCACTCTAAGATCAGACTCTAAGAAACTGCTCGCATGGCCTCAGCATGTTAAATGTTAAAGTTCCTGAAGCCGAAAGAAGAAGACTGTATAATTAGAAAAAGATGCAATTGGTGTGGCTTGTTTGGACCAGTTGCCAGGAGGAAGCCTGTTCTCTCTAAAAAGAACATGGCAGCACATCTTAGGTGTGCAATACTGCATCTGAACAAACCACAAGATTTCTGGAACAATGTTCTTTGGACAGATGAGACCAAAGCGGAGATGTCCAAACACAGCATATCAGCACAAACACCTCACACTACCTGTCAGCACAGTGGTGCAGGGGTGATGATTTGGGCTTGTTTTACAGCCACAGGATCTGGGCAGGTTGTAGTGATTGAGTTGACCATGAACGCTTCTGCATATCTGAGTATTTTGGAATTGAATGTGAGGGCATCTGTCTGACAGCTAATGTGTGGCCAAACTTGGGTCATGCAACAGGACAGCAAATCTACAACAGAATGACTGAAAAAGAAAAGAATCAAGGTTGCTGTGGCCCAGTCACAGTCCTCAACCTGACTGAAACAAAGTTGCTCATGAACAAATGTCCACAAACCTCAATGAACTGGAATGTATTGTAGAGTGAGCCAGATTTCCTCCACAGCAGACTGATGCAGAAAGTGATTTCTTTAAGTTATTCCTGCTAAATGTGGTTCTACAAGCCGTCTTGTTATTCATCTCAGGTTATATTTACATTTATATTTACCTACTTTCAAGACTTGGTAAGGACTAGATCATTTTCATTATGTCCTCATATGTAAAACTTTAGGGTTTGCATTCTTCTTACCATGACTGTATATCACAAAGTTTAGCACTAATTAGATCCAATGCAATATTGTGAGTTGATTAGTGAACATGCTGTTGGTGTCCTTTCCTGCCACAAATTGCCCCATAAAGGATAAATGAAGTAGCTGGATGCTAGCTTATTTATTTGTCCTTTTTTGTCCCCTAAACATAAGGTTAGGGTTCAGTCCTGGGGTTGAGGCCATCACCAAAGATGACTTTACCTCGGTCACCAAAGTAAGTGAGACGTTGCTCCAACCAAGTTTCTGACTGCAATAATAAAACTGTAAGATGTTTTGTTACTAATGTAGAGCTAATCAGTCTTACAGTATAAATTATTCATACCCCAAATCAACAGAAATCTAACAATAGCATTATTGAACATTCTTCCTTGGAGAACAGTCAAAGAATGAAATCAAAGAATGTTTATTTATAAAACAATCAAAAAAATGTGTAAAAGTTAAGGACAGACGTAAACGTTCTGCAGGACATTTACAATATACAATCCATGGCAGCATCTGCAGTTGGGAAGGAGCCCCTCTGATCCACGGCCCATTTGAGCTGCCTGGTGGAACTGTGCTGCCTGGGCCTGTGTAACCGTAGTGTTGGTGTGACCCATGTCCTGTTCTCTGTGGGCAGAGCAGAGGCATTCCAGCAGCTGTCACGCTCCCATCCTTAAGTAAACCCTGCTGGCGTAATCGTCCGAGGGAAGCAGCCAGAGCAGTTGCTAAAACACTGGAATCACGCACCAACTTAACAGTGCCCGTATTGAACAAGGCTGGGTGACCGAGGCAGCCCAGAGGAGAACCGCAACACCTGCAACACCTGCCCCATTTAATGCACCATTCATGTCATCAGGGAAAGGCGGCAGATATTGTTGAATCCAGCTTAAAGAAGCCGTTCACATCAGATTATAGCCAAGAAAAATCTTTGAACTCAGTTTTTCTGTTTGTAACGACTGCAAGTTGGACTTGGCAACAGGCCCAGACCTCTCTGATCTTACTAAATTTGACAAGGCCTACTGAAAATGCGGAAGGAAATTTTCAGTTTAGAAAAGGAAACTGCATGTTCATTTCAAATAAGTGCAACAAAATGGATAGCTTTCAGGCATGTAGTGTAGCATTGCAGCAGGGTTTTGTTGTGGTTCTCACTGTAAAGTTGAATTTGCTGTGGAATGTGGAATGTGGAATGGAATTGTGATTAGTTTGACGTCCAGCCCTTTATATGGCCTTTCTGCCAGTCTGATGTGCCCAAAGTAAACTCTCCTAACAGAAAAATTGCATGGCCAAAATAGCCCCACCCCTAAGTGGTTTGCAGCTCAGGAAGCAACTAACAGTGGAGTGACCACAAAAAGTCAATGACATTCAGCAACTTAAGTGACAGCAGGCAAAATAACTTGGCAGGTCCCGAGTTAAACTGTTCTCAGTTATGAGGCAAGCAATTAAAGCAACAACCAATGGGAGTGAATGATGCCATTGATTGACACATCACAGGGTTGTAAATATAACAAATACAAATGAAGCAGCAAACACATTGCTGGTCTTACCCCCTTAAAGAAGTGAACTGAAACCGACTGAGCCCTGAGGAAAGAAGGCAGGACGGCAGGTTAATGCTGTATTTCTTTCTGTGTGATGTGGACGTGACTCAGACCTCAAACTCTATTAACTTACATTCTTATTATTAGACTCAAAGATAATATTTGCAGATGCAAATTCATAACAAATATACAGTCATGACCATGATATGAATTACCTCAATTTTCTGTCATTATTTGTGAAACGGACTGAAGCTGTCTTTATTTTTATTACTGGAAACTGACTTGTCATTTCTTATTTATATTTGTCATTTTCTTATTTATACTAGGCTGTAAATATGTTGCTCCTGATGTGTGTTGTTGTTGTTGTTGTTGTTGTTGTTGTTGGCCTCAACCGGAACCTGAGTGCAAAATTTTGTTTCACCTGATGCGAATGCATGTTCTGGAATGACCTGAGGCTAATATTTCCTATTTAAAAACAAATTAATCATTTCATACATGAATACTTTCATTCACCTACTGTTTTAGTCATGAGCGTGTCTTTTAGCATAATGGCAACAAACTCGGTTCAAGAAAGAGAGATAATTTGGAAGGAAGTCCCCACAGAAATGTTTGTTTCAGCAAAATGTTGCCTATATCTGATCTAGGCAGTTTGGACACATTTGTATATGTGTTTTTTTCATACTTGCATAGACTGAGTGTACGCCACAATAAAGCTGCATCTGCAAAGCAGTGCCACAGTTAGCTAAAGAGACCAAAGCAACAAAATCAGTTTCACCTTGGTGATACACAAACAACTAGAATCTTGAAACAGAAGGACACAAATATTTAGACTGGACCATTACAAATGGAGCAGTCAGTGACTAGTCAGGCAACAATAACCCTTACCCATACAATGGCTTGAAGAAGATTTTAGCTTTCTTCGCTTGGAGGGGTGCTTATTTGTGGGAGAATGATGCTGAAATATTTGCACAAACTTCCCCTGACATGATAGGATGCTGGATCACTGCACACTGTGGTTCCTCTGTCTGCATCTATAAGAAATTATAACCTCTAAAAATCATTAGCATCCACCACATTGCTGCTGACCTGTGTAAGAATCAGCTTCACATCCGCCCATTTATACACAACAGATCAAGCTCCAAGGGCAAAATAGACGTAAGAGACTTTCTGTAACACTTTCTGTAACTCCTAAAAACTTCATTTCACTTCTCAAACATCACTGTGTTCATCTGCTACATGATATATTTAACTGAAATTGCTGATCCGGGCAATCAATGATTTATAAAGGAAAATCATAAAAAATTATCAGGGGTGCTCAAGATTTTGCATAAAACTGTAATATTTTATCGTTTTTGGACCTATGCTATGTATGTGGCTAAGTGGTGCTGGTGGATGTTATGAGGTTAACAAAGATTTATGGCTTCATGAATTTCTGCAGAAGTGTAGTTTTAAATTAATTTGGGCCAGACAGCAAATGAGGGGAAGTGAGAAAAAAACTTTGTAACTTGAGCCTGGATTTTCAGTCTAAACCTTTGGGAAAAATAAGAAAAAAAATGATCAACCGCAAGGTTCATTTACTGGCTCTCCTGAAGCTGAAATGTGACTGAAACATCTCATATATAATAAGCAGGCATCTAAGTTGAGCATGTTGTGCTGCATAAATGAAGGCACACTGGCCTTAGTGGCATAATGTCATCTGGAGGCTGCCATAGAAAACGCTGAATACGCACACCTCATTTGGCTCCTAGACATCAGCACATTGTCAACCAAAGGGCAGAAAGGGCCACTGACACATTCGCCCCTGCCTTATTTACCACAGCAAGACTCCTGTGTTCTTGTCATTCCATACTTTCTTGTCTGACTCTCCAACACACACACAGAGGAGGGCCTGTAAGCATCGTCCTCAATTAAGTGTGTTTAGCTTCAACAGTGTGCCGGCGTCGGCTAAGCCACTGCTCCCTCGGGACCCAGCCGCCAATCTCGCTGAGTAAACACACGTATACGTGGCGTACCCTGACTGCCCCGCGAAATGAGTCAGACAGAATCTCACACACAATTTGCAGGCCACTGCAATAGGTTTACCTTGTAGTTTGGTACCTTAGCACAGACAGTGGCACCTCTGGAGGCATGTCTCCATGTATAATACTGCTCTGATATACAGAACTGAAGTACAGTTCAGGTAATCAGTCCCCTCTGTGTGAGCTGTGGTTATATGCTCAATTAGTGTGATAGAGTGGGATAGTGTTGTGCAGGTGGGAGACACTGCACTTATTCATACAAAGACACCTGGTTGTTGGTGTATGTATGTGTGTGTGTGTGTGTGGGTGTACCTGTTTTGACAGCTGGGTCTAACCAGGCAGCATGTTGTCCCACAGAAACCTTAATCCTCTGACCCACAACCTTTGTTGTCACCAGCTACATTAATCCAGTACAGTCTGTTTTGCACAGTTAACTAGTAAACACTCGACACAAGCACCTGCTGCAGTCACGAGGAGGACGTTGGTGTCAACCTGTACGGTACCCTGTGGAGATTTCCTGAGGTTTAACAGTCATGAGATATCTACACAAAAGACTGATTCTAGTCATGTTTGTCTTCATCTCTTTTTACGAGTGAGTAGTTTACTGCTATTCCTTGTACATACCCACCATCTGATGATCACATCATTGATTGTGTATCACGTTACACCTCTGTGTGTATGACATATATCCATGACATCAAAACATTAAACATTTTCATTCCCTTTTAATAGGTACAACAATTTGGAACAGCCAAATGGAAAAGGTTATAACAGAATGAGCTGTAATACCAAAATGAGTTTATGGGAGTTAATTTGAAAGGTAATATCTTCCAGTTTGTCACTCTTTGCCTGTTTAGCATGTGGCTAAAACAAAACCAACTAACCCATAAGTCAAGATTGGTTACCCATAAACTGGTGCATGAATAGCGGTCCCAAATATTCCAATGCTTCAGAAAAGCATCACTCTCATGTCAAGTAAGATTGCAGTGCGGATATTTTCCATAGCGAGTAATTCAAACCACACAGCAACAGACTGAGTAACCTTGTGTTGCCGATGGGGTTATCTCAGACGTTTAACACTTGTACGATCTCTTTGCTGTGCTGTATTTATTTAGCCTGATGAACTTTAGCTAGTCATAAGGCTAACTTCACTAACTCTCAAACCATTGTAGATATTTAGTTTTCCATTTTACTTTACTTCCAAAATTTTAACAATTTCTTTTTAAGCCCCAGCCAGAATATGGTATCATATTTAGCTGTAAACTAGCTAGCTAAGTTACTGGTTTTAAAAAAAAAATCTTAAATTGTTGTTTATTTATTTCATGGATATCTGGGCATTACACTTTATCGTAGATAGAACAGTAAGATATAACAGACACTGTTTAGAAGTTTCAAGTCTTTTTCAGTATTATGTGACAGATGTTCCACTGAAGTTCTTTAGGCCCTAAATTATTTAGAACTTTCTGAGATTCACGTAATTTCATCAGTGGGTCAGTATGAGGGGAAAAAAGATCAGCATGCAGGTCAAATCTATTAAACCAAAAATTCCAACTGCATTTGATTAATTGCTTTACTCTCATAAAGCCAGCCATGCTTGTCGACTCTGACATGATTCATAATTGATTCATGATTCACGAGTGAACGTTGGTTGTAATCCAACATTATTCTGTAACATTTTGACCACAGGGCTGCAGTGTGTCTGGACCCTGGTGGGAGAATCCTCACTGAATTGAGTGTGTGTTCATAGTCCAGCTGTGTGTGTGTGTGTGTGTGTGTGTGTGTGTGTGTGTATGTGTGTGAGACAGAGAGACTATGACATTTTTATGTCTATAAAAAAGCTTTATAACTACCATTCAGACATGTCTCAATGTGTGTGTGTGTGTGTGTGTGTGTGTGTGTGTGTGTGTGTGTGTTTGAGAGAGAGAACATGTATGTGCCCTACTGCATGCATGTCTGCATGTGCATGTGCCAGGTCCTAAGAATGCTTGTATTGTTTATCATATTCCTGGAGTGTGTGGGGAAACCTAAACCTAACAGTGCTTGCTGCTCTCCACAGGCTGTCCCAGACAGAAAATTGGAAGGGTTGGGGTCCAAATTATACTTGGTGAGAGAAGAGAACGCTGCGTTTGTTTCCTGTACTATGTGTGGAGCGTGTGTACAGTGTGTTGTGGAGTGTAATAGCTGTGTATCGTATGTTTTTCTCTGGTTTGGCCCACTGTGGGCAAGAGCAGCCTCACTGAGACAGGGTCTTTAAGGGCTATTATCAATTCTATCTACATTAAACTAGTGTCACTGTTCTACACATAATAAACACAAGAAACACTGGCACTGTATGTAAAACTCACAATTCTTTCCAGTGCATATGTTACATGGGTTAAATATAACAGAAATCCATGCTGTTTAATGCTCAGTCATCACTGGAACAGAACAATGTTTTACAGTTTTAGCTCTTAGCCGTCCCTTCATCCAGAGAAGCTGCAGTGAGTAGTTTTGAGAAATCCTGTTAGTACATGACTCTAAATAAACCTCTTAAGCAAAATTCTGTTGGCATAGGGGTCCAGTATGCTTGAAATTTAATAGATCATCTCACCACATCTTAGGCAGAAATGTTTATACCTGTTCTCTGCAGCCACATTGAAGATGAAAAGCATCTTTCTGCTCTTTTCACACTGCATTTGCTCACTAAACCACACCACAGATATGACTTTGGACTTGAACCACAGTCTCTAGTGTGACTGTCAAGCACTTTGTACACACTTTATAGTATTTGAAGTAGTTTGTATATATACAAGATAAAGAAACACAGCTGCCTTCTCTGTGTCTGCGCTCATTTGAGATTGACTGACGAGAAGCGGAAAACTTTCTTGTGGTCTGGGCCAAAGAAGAGGGGACACGTACATCTTCTTATCAGTTGGAGGTTCAAAAGCCAGCAACTGTGATGGTGTATCGGTGCACATCTGTGAAGGCTGAGTGACATATACAGGTTTTTGAGAAACACATGCTGCCATTCGGACAACATGTTATTCAGCGAAGGCCTTGTTTATTTCAGCAAGACAGTCAAAAAATGTTGTGAATTTTTTTACCACAGTACGGCTCTGCAGTGAAATACTGCTGGTTTTGTTGAAAGAGGAGGTGATGCAAACATGCTGCTGTCCATTTTTTCTTTTTTTCTTTTTTTTTTGATGGTATTCACAAAATTTTTAATAAATGTGTATTTTTTGAAAAACTGTTTCATATGTTGTGTGGTTTACTATCTTGAATTAAATATAAGGTTTAAATGATTGACAAATCATATTCAAGTCTAAAAAGCACAACATTATAGTGGTATTATGACAGCTACAACTCATACAAAAAGGAGGGGAAAAAAACATAAAGGTCTCAGTTAAACAGGCCTAAAGAACATCAGCAACCTCCTTGCAACCTCTGCTCACTAGGGAAAAATGTGTATTCTGCGACCAGTTGACAAGAGGTTGCTGGGTAAAACTGGATGCAAAGAGGGTGCTGCACAAAAAAAAAAAAACTCCTTGTTTTCTTTTGTCACAAGGAGATGGCCATTGTTGCCCATAGTTTGCATGGAAGATGACGATTTTCTAGCAAACGCTCGCTAACTGACCACCAAAGATTAGTGAAATCTTAAAAAGTGCAACACAGACTGGAAAAGGAAACTGTTTAACTTCACAGTAAAAGCTGCACCCTACTGTTGAAAGCAGCTCATTTTAAAATGCACAGCTTTTAATTTGAAGGCAAACGGTCTCAGTTTTCGACATCTTCCAATCAAACTACGGGCAATCAGCTAGCACCCAAAGCAATCACGAGGATTTTTTTCAGTAGTTTGAGAAAGTAGTTAATTCAAATGCCAAAAAAAATAAATAAATCATCATAAATTCATATCCATATATTTGTACAACAGGGAGCACGTGTGTGTGTGTGTGTGTGTGTGTGTGTGTGCGTGTGTGTGTGTGTGTGAAAAAAAAATAAACTAGATGGTGTGTTCGGCTGATCACTGGCGTTTAGAGGCTCTACTAAGTGGCACCTGGTCACTGCCAAAACAAACAAAACTGCGGGTGCATGTGTGCTAGAGGTGCACATGTGTCTGCTCGCACACACGTGGGCGAGCGTGTTGCTGCTAAGTGCCACTATGTGTCAGCCAAAACAAACAGGCTTAATGAGAAGCAGCTCCTGGGAGAGAGAGAGAGAGAGAGCAAGAAAGTCAGAGAAAGAACGAGAGAGAGAGAGAGAGCGATGGAGGAGACCCGGCCAGGCCAAATACACTGACCCCGCTGTCTTTCTCTCGTGGACTTAAAGGATCCACTGTTTCCCTCTGTCCTCCTCCTATAGCACGACCATCACCTCCATCAGCCTCACCCCTCTCGCTCCTTCCTGTGCCCAGCTCTCACCACTCCATTCACCGCTGTGGTGTAAAAGTGAAAGGGGTGGAGGGGGTGCATGAGGTGAGTGATGGCAATTAGAGGTACATTTGTAGCTGTGTGTGGGACATGCAGTGCAGTTATGCTAAACAGGTTTGTCAGCATAAATACACTGACTCCGCAGCTGCAAGAAGGAAAGAGAGCAGATGATTTAAACTATCTCACACACCTTTTAATACACATATTTCACAATTAACTGTTTTCTATTCTATGCTCCATCAGTGTGGCCCAGACAAGCATTGTGTTAAGATTTCAACTGAAAAACATCAATCTGTGAGAATTTGCCAAAATAAATGCCAAACAAAAAACTTATGATTACTTGAAAGATTATTGAACTGGGTTGGTCTCTCTGGCACTGCTCTGAAATGGTTTTCTTATTATCTGACAGACACACTACTGTACTCCTCGCATATGTGGGGTCCCTCAGGGCTCAATTCTTGGACCACATTTTTTTATTATATGTGTTGCTTAACAGCTTAAAAGGCATCTCCCACCATTGCCATGATGACACCACACAGCTGTACTCTTCTGTTAATAGTAATAGTAGTACTACTACCAAAAAAGAGTGCATGTCACAGCCAAGGCTTAAAATTCCCCACACAGCATGTATGAATAAAGTCTCCCCTTGCATCCCTCCCCACCAAAGAGATGGATGGAGGGATGTTTCTCAACTTTAAGGCAAGTGATTCAGGCGACTGCCAGTGGGTGCAAAGGATACTGCTGGTTGACACAGAGAGTAATACATTAGAGGGTTACTAGAGCTTGGAATGTCCACTAGTAAACAACTATTTATGTATACAAGACTTAAGACTTGGAGATAAATATGTATTTGTACATTTGTCAGAGAAGAAAGCTATTTGAAAAAATATAATGTAGTTTTTTTGTATAGTGTACTTTGCTTGCATGGGAGCACATACAGGACAAACACAAAACAGAGTGAGTCTGGTTTGATATTTGAGAGGCTAGGAGAGGAGACAGGAGATTAAGGTCTAAAGTCCGTCAGTCTCCAGGAGGATCGTGTTGGGGGTGGGCCAGGTCTTCCCATGAGTGTTTGCAAAGAGTCACTTTTGTCCTTCAGATGATAAAAGGATATTATTCAGTGTACCAAAGGACAGATTATTTTTGTACAGTCTTCAGTTTGATCACTTTTGTTTTTGATTTAACAAAGTCTCACCCTCAGCCAAAATAACCCATTATAAACATTGGTTCTAACGTAATTCTAACTTGTTTGTAATATTACTACAAAAACTAAAACTGCATTCATGCAATGTGTGCCATTGTGGTTACAAAGTTTGCCAATCACATCTTGAAATGTTATGCTTGTGGAACATCAGAACTGTAGGGTTCAAAGCTAAAACTTGGACTTGACTTAGGTCACAGAAATGAAGACTTAACTGTTATTTGAATCTTCCAATGCTAAACTTTATTTTTAACTAGCAAGCAAATGTGATCTGGTAAAGTCTGAACAAAACATAGGACAGGGTTACGCAGGTGTTGAAAAGTCACACAACTTGAATATTTAAATATCTGCTATGTTCATCTGAAGGATTGGGGGATTAATAAGGTGAGTATTATTTCACTATTGGAGGGGTATTTAAACTTGCTGCTTGACTTGCAAATACTTTACATACCTTGCAAACTAACTTGGAATTGCACTCAAAGACCCAAGACTTGAAGTTGAAACTTGGGATTTGCAATGATATCTTTGTTTCTTGACTGCAAGGACCTGAAATTTACCTGGGATTTTACTTGGGCTTGGCTTTGAGGACTAGAGACTCAAAGCCAGTCTTGAACTGATAAATTTGCTAAGCTAAACCTGACCTCAAGCAGTTTATTTGGACCTGTTCTCAATGATTTTAATGCGACTTGGTATCTGTGCAAACAGACTTGAGACATGACTAGGACTCGACCTCACAGACTTTGACTTAACAATTAGAGACTTGGCTTGAAATTTAAAACTTGACATGGCCTTGACCTCAGACATGGTGAGTTCATGTGACCTCAGATATGCTCCAGAACTGATTGATCAAAAACTCAAGAGCAGACTTGAGAGTTTCTCTGACAAACTTGAGACTTGGTCTGGACCCAATTTTGCAGCCAATTTCAAGTGTCATTTCAGGTCCAAGTCCAATCTACCCCTAACCCCATTTCCTTACAACACAACTCTGCAGACACTTTTTGAGGTGTCCATGAGCAAGGCACTCACATTTCTGGCCCCTCTGTAAGCACATGAAGCTCTACCTCTCGCTGTAAAAGCGAAGCAGAGCAGCGTCAAGAAAGCGTGAAATCTGAAAACCTTTCCTGGCTTCAAAAAAGAAACCTCAAATGCTAACTGACAGGGGCCAGAGTGTGTGCATATTGTCCTTTCTGTGGGTCTGCCTAAGTGTGTGCATGTGCCCCATCGTTTAACTGACCCCTGCTTGTCAGGTCACATCCTGTTCATATCTTTTTTGCTGGTTACCACTTGCTGTTTGCTTTGGCGGCTGCAGGTCTTTTGGGGTTCAGGTGTAAAGAGAGCAACAGAGCATGTTCGCACGTTTGTGTGTAGCATGCATGAAGGCCTTTGTGTATGTGTGTACAGTAACTCTGTGTTTATGTGTGCTTCCAGTTATTTTAGGCACAGTCTCCATGGCCATTTATTTTTAGGCCTGAAAGACTTTGTGTGTATGCATATGTACATGTCTACAGGGATTTGTACACACTGAGCTAAGGTGTGTGTGCATGCTGTGTTAGCATCTATGTGGGTGTGTGTGCATGTGTGTGTGTGTGTTTTGGCAGGGGACTGTTGAGCAGGGTTAGGAGGTTGTGGTGAGTTTGTGTGTTCGGGGCCACTGGTGTGAAAGAGCAGTCAGAGCAGCGTTTCCCCCTGGAGAGAGGGTTTAATTTAGAAGAACAAGGCTCCTAACACACTCTTGTCCCATTGCCGTCTCCCTGGCCCGTCACTCCACACCTCATCCCTCCCCTCTCCAGCCCTCTCGGCCACTCTATAAACCTTTAAGCATCTCTCCATCTTTTCTTCCCTTACTTGTTAACCATCTCGTATATTTTCTTTTTTCACATCTGTTTCTTTGACTGTATAATCACACATTAGTGGGTAAAGGGTTGCCAATAAGAGGTCAGTAGAGGTCCATTACCTTATTGTTCGCTTTGATTTTGATTAATGCTATAAAGTTTTCTCTGAGTTTTTTTTTTTTCTTCTTCTTTTCTCAAACATTTGCATGTCTGCTTTCTTGGTACTAAATCATGAGGCTGGATGTTCATCAGGCAGGACTGTCAGAAATCCTGAAGCAGAGCAGGAAGCCTCAGACCAGATTTCATCATTCAAAAAATTATCCTAACACTAAAGGCCAATTCTCTGTTTACTTGTCCTCTGACTCACTGCAGGAATAATTGTACAGACAGTGTGGAACAGAAGAAAGTAAGCAAGCAAAACATTACTGATATAGCACAATTGATTCCAGATGAAAGCACAATGCACTGCAGAAAGCACAAGCTACCACAGCTCAGCCATATGTAGATGCATATATATGTACAGTATATAGCACATGTAGAACTGCTCCAATAGCCAGACACAAGGCAGTGTAGCAATAGTTAATAAGAGCAATAACTAATAAGAACAAATGAAAAGTCAACAAAAGGAAACACTGATAACATTTTTCAATCCATG
>VUQJ01028993.1:19660-30176 GCA_015108635.1 Andinoacara biseriatus | reverse complement strand
TACTTTAGTTTTTATTTTTTTTTTTTATTTTTTAAAATGTATTTTTTTTTTTTTTTTTTTTTTTTTTTTTTTTTTTTTAAATCACCTGATCAAAAAGCATTAAACAGCAGGATTCCCTGAAAAGTGACCCACCTTCGTATCTGGAGCACAAACTGAACAGTATTGTGAGTATCCTTGAGTCTGGGGACAGTGAACCGAAGACCAGCCCATAACTACAAAATCAGCCACAGAAAATTCATGCAATGAATTCAAGGAACATGAGAAAGGAAATAAACGTGTTAAACAGAGTCTGGGCTCTTTTTTTCTTATCCCGGCTTTTGGAAACGAGGAATGAAAACTCTTTCAACACAAAAGCAATGTTTATCAGGTTTTTCCAGGTCAGTGAAAAAACATGTTGAGTTTGCTTGTGTATGAATTATGCAAGTCAACTTGGCTTAATTGTCCTGAGACACAAAAAGTGGGAAAGGCCAAAAGCAACATGTGGGTTTTATTGGCTCTTACACTGGCACCAGACTTCATGGGGTTTCCCAGATCACACACAAGATAGCGGGTCTGGTTTTCTGCCTCATAGCTGCAGGTCAGCTGAGTCAAGCTCTGGAAAGGACACAAAGAATCATCAATTTAACTTTAATATTAAGTTGTCTAGATTTTATTGGTGGGCAGACACCATTTATAATAGAGTTATGATGTGTTTTGATCTGACACTAGATGATCCCTGTTTTGCTTTGAATGTAAAGTTAAAGTGTATTCATGTTTGTCCAATAAACCTGAGTATGACACAACACAAAGTTATAGCCACGAAAGAAGAAAACATACCATATTCTAATAAGTTCATCCTTGAGTCCACTGAGGAGAATGGACGGAAGGACAATCCAAAAACATGATACATAAATCTCCTCATAACACATCCCAAAACAGTGTCTGAAGGTTCTGTGACCATTGTCTGCCTCACCACATTGTTGCGTGCTATCCCGCTGTAGTCGGCCTCTGGGGGAAGCGCCACACAGAGCTCGGCCTCGTACGCACCTCCCTCTCCCTCGTTCCTGGCATTGAAGGTCAGACTCACAGAGTTTTCATCTCCCAGGTACACCTCTGTTTTGTCACTGGGCAAAGAGAAGCACAACATCATCACTACGCTTTCTCTGAGGGCTTTACAACTAATGACCTTTTTAAAAGTTACTGAAATCTGTTTATACAGACATATAGTTTATACAGACTTCCTGTTGCACATAAAATTAATTTTTAGTAACCTAAAGGAGTCAGATACTGTAACTAAAGTACCCATTAACCCTCTAAGGTCCAGGTTCAGGTCTAAGGTTGGGTCATCACTGGTGACAACTTAGACATCAGAGGGTTAAAGACAAAATATTACCATCCTAACGATTACATATTGGACACATGACTATTTTTGGATACCTTGAAACAGCACAACAAGCATCCGATGACTCCAACCTGCTAAAACTGTTGTGCAGGAGTTGCACAATCGACAAACATTCATTTAGAGTCTTCTTCAAGCCGCACAATGAATATAAGCACTATAATCACCCTGTTCTTTTTCCCTCAAGGAAAATACTCATATGCGACTCTTCAGCTGCTTAATTTCCCACAGTTTCTCAGTCATCTTTGGTACTGCCGATGGGATTCTTTCAGGGTTTGTTTGTATGCAGAGACACCGAGAGCAGCAAGACTGAACCAAAGCAGTAAAACCAAAACAATGAGCTAAGAGAAGCAACACTGCAAAGATTGATTCATCATTAGAGGCTATGGCACCCATGTTTAGTCATTTATGTCCATTGGAATATGCTAAAAATCATCACTGATTGATACAGTGTTTTAGAATACTGCCACATATTATTAGAATCAACATTTTAAAAACTCAGATAAAGGGGCTTTTATTTAAACACAGATAATTCCTACTTTCTAAGGGCTGTTTTCCTTCTTCAGTTACACTGATATCATGATGTATGACAGATGATTGTTTGGAAACATATCATCAGATCATTGAATTGTGAGCTACTCTGCTTCACCCAGCATGCTGAGAATTTAGCTTAAACCTAAGTACACCCTTGCATGATGTTAGCCTCATTTAGGTTGTTTTTTTGGGGGTTTTTTTGGTTCCCTTGAGTGTCACGACCATTTTGTTATTCAGTCTTGAAAAGCCAGTTTATCTACTGCAATCAAAATGACTGAAAACAGCAGCTTTCATCCACAGCCTCCACACAGGCACAGTTTAGTTTACCTTCATTTCCAGATCTATTTCAAGTCACCTGGTGCAGGGCAGGACCAAAATGCACAAAAGAACGTAAAACGTAATGAAAAGCAGGGATGCAAAGTCTTTCCAGACAATGCATCTTTGTTTCAGTCAGTCCCCAAAGGCCATTTTCTCCTACATATCTGCCTGCGACCGACCTGGGAAATGAACCAAATGGGATCACTGTGATTTGTCTCAGGAAACCGACCCCCACCTTATTCTACAACTTCACAGTGACGTCCCTGTGTGCAAACACATTTTCAGCATAGTGATAAATCCTCTCGACACCCTTCAACTCCGACCCTCCCCCCCATCAGCTACACTTGGTGGTAGTAAATTCATGTTTCTATTGAGCAGGAAAGGAAGAAAGGAGTGTGGTAGAAGGTTGGAATTGGAGTTCGTCCCCCCCCGAAAAAAAAGGGAAAAAAATCTTCAGAGGGGCCTGGACCCAGTGACCCCCAAACTAGGTAAGACAACCCCCAGATGATTTTAATTAGGCTCGGGCAAATTTAGCAAATGCAGAGGAAGCAACTCTGATACCACAACAGCGAACTCTCACAGACGCTGGGGATGGACAGAAATCAGCAGCACACAGCTGACATGTTATACTGCACTGACTTCGCTGGGAAAAATATAACTGTGGATCATGAGGTTCATAAAAGCATAATTGAAGCCAGAGGATACAACTAAAACACTAGTGACAGACCTCTGGGTTATAAATGTTAAACATCCCACTGTTTGCAAATTCTTGGCAAACAAGAGAAAATCGGAGTGTCCGACAGTCAGTGAAGGGAAACTGTGTTTAGTGAAAGTGCTGAATCATTCAAGCTTGGTCCTGGGGAAGCTCCGAATGCAGATCTTTGACTTTTCATGGGAAACTTTTAGCACTGATTGTATTTCTGCAGCTAAGAGAAATCACATGGCCATGTAATGCAAAACAGTCCACATATCAGAGCTGGCAGGCTGGGAGGAGAACGTCTGGAGCGCGTGTTCGCTTTGTGAATGGGCTGAGACGCAGCTCTGTGAATAGACTCCAGCCAGCCAAATATTCTCCCTGGAGTCTATTCACCAACAAGGATGCTGGATTAATATCCTATGATTTGTAATTGTGCCAAAAGCTAGGAATCATTTCTCTAGATCTTTCTCCCAGTGCACGCATGTTCTGAGCTGTAAACAGCCTCTTATTATTCCTCCGCTAAGGAAAGGAGAATGCGCCCATTGCTTTTTGTCTGTCTGACTGTCAGCAAGGAAAACTAACAAGCTGAATTTTGTGAAACATAAGAGCTCGTTCGATTCTGCAGTATATTTACATCACTTTCTTTAACAGATTGAAAGGGGCTTTTTTCATGTTTTGTTCTGTGGTTGAGGCTTGATGAAGCATATTATGGAAAATAAGCAGGAAACACAGTAACATGTAACAAATTGTGTTTATATTTATTAAATCTTTGTTATTAATCGAAGGATACCTGAGCGGACCTGGTGGCATAAAACCCAAGGGCCTGTGTTCCTTCATCTTTTCTGTCACTCTACACTGAAACTGTCAAACTGTCCACCAAAAAAGGGACGGATGTTCAACCAAACCTACACCTACCCCAAACCCTAGCTGGATTGCAACAACTTTGTGATGTTAAGAGTTTAAAATGTTCTATATGTATGTATGTATGTGTGATGCATTTTCTTCATTTTTTTCTTTACTAGTTTGCTTGCTAGGAACTATCTGACTGTATAAATCATTGTAGCAATTAAAATTGTTTTCATTTAAATCAATTTAAAAGGAAACTGCAATTAAATGTATCTTTTTAAACTGCCGTATTTATATGTATTTAGTTTATATATGAAATTAACTACCCATTTCCCACTGCCTATTTTATCATCTTTCAGCTCATTGTTTTGGTTTTAAGGCCTGCAGAGTTTGTTCTGATTCACTCCCACCACTCGTGTCAGCTTTGTATGAAGGTACAACAGGAAGGTTTTTACTCTGGTTAGTATAACAGATCTAAAAGACAAGTGCTCACTGGATTTAAATGAGCTATAGCCAGAAGCACAATTATTAACAGCTTAGCAATATTAACTTTATAACTAAATGTTGACTTTTGTTGGTTCTGTTTCCCTCAGGAGGCTGTAGCATTCCTTGGAATAATTAGAATTTTCAAATGACTCGGATGACATCGGAAATTTAAAATTGTGTTTATTGGATCAGGTGATTTCCTCTCACCCATAAACAGCCAGCTTTAGGTCCGGGACACAGATGTTGTCATCTCCACAATCGAGCTGGATCTGGGCCTGAAAGAAAGAAAGAAACAAAGCAAAAGGACGGAGGAGAAAGGCCTGTTACATTTGGCGGGTGAGCGAATCAAAAGGTATGGAGAGAGAAAAGCTGTGGAGGAAGTGGGTGTTTACAGAAGCCAGAACAGCAGATTGGTGATTTAATGAAAGGATAAGAGGGGATATAGACTATACATATCCTCCATATATACACAGAAAACTGTAACAATATTTGCAACAGCCAGATGCTGGGAAGTTGTGAGAAAGCATGACCGTCTAATGTTCGAGGGTAAAAGTAATATGTGCCTTATATGTGGGAAGGAAGAAAAGGGAGAAGAGAGCAAATCTGGTGGTGGAAGGTTTTTAACAAGTATTACATTTTAACAAGTATTACATTTTTGTGGAAAAGCCCCTTTCAAAAACAGAGAAAAGCTCATAGTTTAAAGACAGTAAGGATTAATCTACTCTTCAGTCTGTCGTGAGAGATGACCACAGTACAAGATAAATGTAATTGGATTTAGCAGTATAGTCTTTTCTGGTGTGCCCCTTGAGCATTTTGCTTTATTCCCTCCTTTTTCTCCTTTTTTTTCTGGCTCCTCTTTCTGTTCTTCCATGTAACCTTACTGTCATCGTAGCCATGGCCTCGT
This sequence comes from Andinoacara biseriatus, assembly GCA_015108635.1. Classification (NCBI taxonomy): domain Eukaryota; kingdom Metazoa; phylum Chordata; class Actinopteri; order Cichliformes; family Cichlidae; genus Andinoacara; species Andinoacara biseriatus. The sequence continues at coordinate 25,013 of VUQJ01028993.1, read as the reverse complement.
CTCTCCAGCATATGGGAAACATTAGATTCCAAAAGAATGCTACAGAGAGCAAAGAATCAGCCTGGCAATGGTTAACAATGTCTCAGTGGAGATTCCTGCTTCAAGTTGCTGGTTTTACATTTATTTAGGACCCCAAGATGCTATCGGTCATTTAATACCAAACATGCCCGAGGATGCTCAGTGCTACAGTATGCAGGTATATCGTGTACACTTCTGATCCTGAGGGCTCTTCCTTTTAAAAATGTGTTCTTTGGCTCCACTTATGGGTTCACTAAGACAGCCCCCATACGGGCTGGCTGTGGCGCAGGAGGTAGAGCAGGTCATCTGCTAATCAGCAGGTTGGTGGCTACTCCAGTCCTAGTTTTGAAACTGAAGCCCAAGTTGCTCCTGGTGCAGTCATCAGAGTGTGATTCTGTGTGTGACTGTTAGATAGAAAGAACTTAGTTGTAGCGAGTACTTGTATGTATGTGTGTGTAAATGGATGAATGGGACATGCTGCATAAAGTGCTTTGAGTGCTCATGTGGAGTAGAAAAGCACTATATAAGAACCAGTCCATTTACCATTTCTACGTACCAACATAAAAATCCATAAAAGAATTTCCCTTCATCAATTTTGCTTATGACTCCAAAATTAATGAAGGGGAAAGTTATTTCAGTCTGCAGTGTTTTATTTTTGGCAGTATGGCTCTGTTCTGGTCACAGATATGACGCTGACAGAGGAGGACCTGGGGTGGAGGTGGGTGGTAAAGTGGCTTGCAGATGTGCAGGAACTGTGGCCAGGTTAAAGCAGTAAGTACAGTGACCTACTGTATATGAGATTTACCAACAGACGGTGTTGCACATGTGTGCTAGAATTTAGTTTAGCTGATCTGCTGTGACGTGTTCAATTTGTTTTTTCAGGGGTAGGCATCTCCTTCATTCACGTCTACTCACCAAAGTAATTCTGGCAGTCTACACTCTACACTTATGGACTGAGAGTCATGAGAGGAAAGTTACAAAGCAGGTGATTGAACTCATTTCTCCATTATCTACAGTAGCCACTGACAGTTCTGCGTAGCTAGGCAGACTGCACCAGTCTCCCTAAAAATAATGACATTAGGAAATTAGACAACACTAATGAATTAAATGGAGATTGATGAAAAGCCATTTATAGAGTGAATAACGGTGTTTGACATAATGAAGATTTTCAGCAGTATTACTTTAGCTGCTGGTGTGGTCACAGTTATGGGCTATTTGTACTGTGACCACACCCAGTAATGATCTAATATGAAATGCTCTGCTACATTGCTGACACATTATCAAGTTTTTAACAGCTTTTCCACTCTGATTTACATAAGTCTCACTGAACAGAGTAAACTGCAGTCAAATCCTCTCAATTTAAAAGGATATTAATGGAAAGACAGAGCAGCAATAAAAAGCAATAAGACAAAGAGTAACAACAAGAGTGAAACCCCACAAATGTGCACTGGGGACACTTTACTACAGAGGAAAGTCCACAACCTGGTCTTCTGTCATTGGGCACTTTTTAAAGCTCTGACGCGTGTTCGGGCGGATTATCATGTTGCAGCATGAATTCTTCACAACAAACATAAAAATCAGGGGGTGTATCTGTAGAATGGAGCGCTGATTCTGCTTGCACAGGGTGGAGTCAGTCTGATGCAGATAATACCAACTCTGCCATAGGAAGAACACAATTAATGAGGCCTGTTTTCTTTTGATTATCTTCTTCCAATGAAATCTTACCTTTTATTCAAAGGATGGATAAAACAGATGAAACTAGCAGTGTTTCCTTTAATGGTTCTGGGCTTTAAAAGGTTGGTGCACTCTGTTACACAAAGCCAATTACAAGCACATGATGTGCACACTTACACACCCACATCACACACTCACTTCAGCTTATATCACTCACATAAACATGTGCACATTTGCAGGCTCTGGCTCTTGCTTGGTGGAGGGGACCACTGGCAACATACATAAACAAACCACAACCAGATGTCTGTGAGCTGAGCACCACCCCACCCAAATGGAGCTGTCAGTCCTCCCTCTGTGTTTTTGCACAGCCATGACTCGCGAGTCCTCCATAAACCTTCCAACTCTTCCTATATCAAACACGCACCAAAAATTGCCAACAGAGACCAAAGAGCAGCAAGCAGCTCTTGATTTATCAGCGCTGACCCTTGACCTCTAACCATATGGGCTTCGGTACTATAGAAGGACCTTATATTTATGTATTTTTAAATGCTTGCCTTTGTCCTTGCCATTCAAATAATTTGCCTGTCTGAAACGTGTGTTTCAGACAGTGTGAGGCCTTCTGTGCAGACAATGAATCAAACAGGATTTCAGGTTGTTTGGTGGAGTATCGTCATTGCCTCTGGTCTCATCTCATCTGGCAACATTTGTGGTGACCATCTGGTTAGTCCTTAAGAAGCAAGGCGTGTGGCCATATAAGTGGTGCGGTCTAGAAGTTTAGTGTGGTAATGTAATATACAGTACAGACATGCTCTACGTTTCTGCACAAGGATATGCGTCATATCCTCCGACTTTGGGTTTCAAAGAGAACTGAAACAAAGTAGGGATGATTTAAAAACGTAGCAAAGATTTATAAAAAAAAATGCCAAAAAACAAAAAACAAAAGCAGAAATATAGCAGAAAAGGGGAATGTTGTGATCCCTGCCACGGGTCATATGTTTGAGTCCGTATTGGGTGGAGTCTTGGTTTTATTTTGGGTCCCTGTAATGCTTTTCAGTTTTGTGATGTAATTGCTGTTTGGTTGTTGTCCTTATGTTATCATTCCTGTGTCCCTACTGTGAGTATTCTTCAGTTCTTTTTCCTGATTTATTTTGTCTCTTGTGTGCTGCTTCGAGTTTTACTTCCTCCCCTGTGATTGTCTTGATTACTTTTTGTGTCGTTTCCCAATTCCCAATCAGTCCTCAGTGTGTATATATAGTTTGGTCCTTCCCTCTAGTCTCTGTCTGTGTACCTTCCCTTTGTGGTTTCTGTTTTCCATGGAGCTTTTGGATTTCAGTTTTGTGCTCTGTGTTAACTTTGTTTGGAAGTTTGTCTTTCAGCCTGAAGTCAAGGTTAATTGTTTTGTTATCCAGTCTGCTTTGCATCCTGCCTTTCACTCTACAACCCCGATAGGAAAAGAGGGGGAAAGACGGCACGTTGATGAAAGAAAAGTGCAATTACATTGACTTTGCAAATAAATATACAGCTCACGTGAAGCATGTGATCTCCACTGAAGCTTTCATGAAAAGATTTTAAAAAAATGTGCATAGGCGAGGCTCAACCATTGTGCTTGGGAAGGTTAAATTAGGAAGGAGGGTGCTGGTAGTGCATTTGTTTATCCACAAGTAAATTATATGCTTTTTTTCATCATGTTTTTTGTGACAGGAGCACATACAAGTCACACACAATCTTCTATATGATGGCTGGTTAACTCATTAGGTTAGGGTGTAGGCTTAGTAACAGCAGAGTAGTGGGTAAGACGCCTTCTCAGACCATCTTTTCTTATTGTCCCCTCATGCTAGAAAGTCCACAAAAGGTATCCAGCAGGTAACTTTCCAGACCACAGCACAACTTTAATTTTGGAAATATGTTTGAGCCATAAGGAAATATATTTGCTGAAGTAGTCATTCCAAATTCAGCGTTTTCAAAGAAACTGGACTAAAAATGATTTCACTGATAATCTTGGGTAAGCTAAGACTCCTCTAACCTTTGGAATAGTGCAGGATATGGAGAAAACTGTAATATCCCTTAAAATTATACAACAGTTTGTTGTAGAAGGATCCAGCTGCCGCCTTGCAAACTCAACAAACCGACTTCATGACATGCACCTCCGCCCTCGCCATTACACTAACTTTAACCCTAAACATGACACACCCACTTCCCCACAGTGCAGCTGCAATCAGATATATGTGGCTTGTGTTGCCCTTTTCTTCTGAAGTGGTTTAATGAGACCTGGAGAAATACTTTATCTCAATGACCAACTCCTAATATTCACATAACAGAGCATTTAAACAGGCTTTAATTTCCTTTTGCAGTTTTTCTTGAAGTGCCACACCCTGAATATGTGATTTGTTGTTGCTTACAGGTGCTTTTGACAATGGCAGTCTTATAATTAATACTGTACTTCATCATTTTGGCTCTTAAGTGTCAGAAAATCTGTACAACCCCGTACCTGTGCCTATACCTCCACCAAAAAAAACCCAACAACAAACTGTATGCTTCACACTTTGTATACATTATCCCATCATTGGATGATGTACATACCTTCTGCTCTACGAGCTGTTCTGTCTGATAATTGAGGATGGGTCTGAGGCCATGTTGGTCCAGCGGGGCCTCCGGATCCAAACTGAAATTAAGGCTGACGTAAATGGGGGACAGTTTATCCCGAAACTCTTCCTCAGGCTGCAACAGAGAAAGAAGCGACTGCATCAGGAGCTGAACAATTCATCTTTAAAGAAATGAAAGCTAGTATCGAGCACCGTGATGAACATGAAATTGTGAGCAGTTGTTACAGCAACAATTGGCATAAATGTGCTGGTACTACGCTGTAATATATATCATAAATGTTGTCATACTTCATCATGAATTACTAGATCACAAAGACTTTGGAGAACTTGACCTTTGACTTTGAAAATTAAATCATATGTTTTTGTGATGTAACAATTTCCTTTTAAACTAACACCGCCTGCAAAAAGGACTGAGTACAATGTGGCCTCAATACTCTTTGAGTGAACACAATAATGCGTCTCTTTTAAAGAAAGACTACAGAGACAGATAAGTGCTGACTGACGTGAGTGCATGTTTGTCAGTTTCAACTTTGGTCTCTTATCCTGTCAAAGACCAAAGTGCTCGGCTCATTATGCCTTGCAGTGAACATCCACACATATGACATAAGTGCCTTTGTCAGGCACGATCTTTGATCAAGTCACCACTAAGTGATGAGAGAACTGGTACTGAAGCAGTTTCACCTCACATAGTACTTCAAACGGCAACTTCAAACCCTGTTATTAGGAAATGACTTTAACCTCCGTCTTAGCGGAAAGTTAAGTGCATTCACCTGGGCCTGCAGGTGCAAACCAGGCTTTGATTAGATCGCTTTAATGAAAAGCAGCAGGGCTGGAGAATGTTCCAAACATTAAGAAGCAGAAAATTTGTGAAAATTATTAAAGGAATACTTGTGAAATGATTGGTCTGAAGAACACGGGCTGTTTGAACAGTTACTTTTATGTTTGTAAATGATGCGTGTTTGTTCTCTGCTCAGATGACAGCATGAAATATGAGTGAGTATTTGCAGGCTTACTGTCATCATTCTGCCTGTAAGTGTGTGTGATTTTATCTGGAAACT
>VUQJ01028989.1:0-10694 GCA_015108635.1 Andinoacara biseriatus | reverse complement strand
AAAATTCAACCATCCCTAGGTGCTGCATTATTTCTTTGCACAGTTTCAATACTTGGAAAAACTGTCTTCACCGGTGCTTTTTAAAAAAAAAAAAGAAAGAAAGAAAGAAAGCCTAGAATCTAAAGTATTTCAAATCTGCTCTAAGAAAATGTTTTACCGTGGCAGACATAAACCAGATGAGCCTTGATGTTACATGTTGAACTTAACATTGCAGCGTTAACTGTTATTTAGCGATACCAGTCACTCCCCTTCTCGCACTAAGTGCAGCTGGATTTAATTCATCAAACCCAGATCATAAGCCACAGGCTTGACGGAGTCGGTTTATTAGTAGTTTCAGCCTCTTGACTCAGAGCTCTGTGTTGCTAAGCAGATAAAGTTGTTTTTATGTGTAACTGATATAAAAAGTGTATGAAAGAAGCCGCACCCAGAGCGAAAATCCCTTTAAAATGTTCACACTGTGCACCTACTTTTCCAAGGAAGAAATGATCCCAAACCACAGAAACCGTGCATGTAGCTGGGGTCCAGCTGCAGTAATTCTGTGTTACATGCTTGAAAGTATGCTGTAATAGTGTGCTAGACTTTTTTTTTTTTTTTTTTTTTTTTTTTTTTTTTTTTTTTTTTTTTGTTGGTTTTTTTTACGAATGCTGTCATTTTCTCTGCTTACTGAAGTACATCCTCAAGTTGCCAGGCTACTGATTGTAGGAATATACAGTATGTAGGTACACTTATGTAACCCATTTTCATTTGCACAAGAGGCTGCATTGCTGTTATCATGTCATAGATATGGAGCTAAATTCAAACAACTCTTTTATTGCAGGTACTTTATGATATTTAGGTAATCTCTTCATTGATTTCCTTAAATGTGTCTGTAAAGTAAAATATCTGTATTAAGCTTTCAGTAACATTTTTCTTTCCATTTTTTTCCTTGTTATGTAAGTTTAAGGCAGTACCCTCTATATTCTCTAAAGTCCTTATAAACTTGTCCAGAATCCAATAAAGTGAAACACTTGACATCTGCAAAAGCTGTTGTTTTCCTCTGGAGCTCTAAAGTGTTTTATTGGTGACTTTCTGCTCCTGTAATCAAAAATGGAGGTCACATAATTCTGCAGTTAAACCGTTGTGTGAGTTGAATGATCCTGACTTTGACTCGACAGTTTTATGAAGCCCAAAGCAAAATACTGACCTGTTCTTTTGAATGCTGTGCTTTTCCATTGAAGTCAGTATGCAAACACTGCAGCTATGTAGTTTGCCTCTTTTATGGAAAACGTCCCCTTATGTCATCTATTACATCACCCTGAAGCGTCCAGACTGAACAAATAGTAGCTTTATGGAAGAGAGGTTTTATTGTGTCAATATGGTGACGGCTTTATTGTTTATTTCCTTCTTTAGGTGAAGGATCTGACCAAGTTTTTGGATCCAAGTGGGCTGGGGGTCATCAGCTTTGAAGATTTCCACCGTGGAATCTCTGCAATTAGCAATGGAGGTGAGTCATCGCTTCTCTCGATTTATTGTTTTGCTTGTAAACTTGCTCCTTAGTGCCGTCTTTCCTTTAGGCATTTTGTTACTAGCAGCCTGTCACAAAAACAAATGTTCCCATTTCAGTAGGTGAATCTAAGAAAATCTAAGTAAAAGATAACACAGTTTGGCAGGAGTAAAATGGAATTTTGCACTAATGAGGTGATTCCTAAAGAGCACATAGCTTAGGATATCTTGGCATGGTGTGCAGTGTGTCTGTAAAAAATCTTGAGGAAACCGGACAACTGGAGGACAAAGGAAGAAGTGGCATAAAATAACTACAATAGATGAACAGTATCTGAAAGTCATGTCCTTAATAAACAAACAAAAAAAAATCCAGCAAAGACCTGACAGAAGACCTGAGAGATGCATCTGGCCCTTCACTTGCTCCATCTGCTGTTTGCTGAAGCCTCATCAGAAATAATATCAGGCAGGAGAATAGTTATGGCTGTCAAGAAGCCTTTTTTAAGGCAGGAAAACAGGCTGAGGTATGCCAAATTACACAAGAACAGGACTAAAAATTAGTGGCAGCAGGTCTTACCATGAATCCAAATGTGAGTGCTGCATTTCAGACAGTGATGTTGGAGATCCTCTCAAAACGTATGAAATTATGAACGCAGAAAGGTACCATCAGATTTTGATCCGCTATACAATACCACCTGGAAAGCATCAGATTGGCCAAGGATTCATTTCAACATGATCTCAAACACACTGGCAGTGCAGTAAGTCTGCAGAGCCTGGACCTCGGCATTATTGAAGCAGTGTGGGATCATCTTGACAGAAAACACAACAAAAAAGCTTTGAATGTCCTTCAAGAAGCCTGGAGAACTATTCCTGAAGATTACTTAAAGAAGACTGCTCAGGCAGAAGAAGAGTTAAATAAATCACTGCAACTATTTCTCATTTTCCTAGCAGAATATAAAGAAGTGAGGGGAGGCTCAAAACATTTGCACATTACTGTATATTTATGCTTTATCTGAAATCCCTCTATTAGATTGTAAACTATATTTATATGGACAGCTTCAGCTTTCAACAGCTGGCTCCATCTCTTTGTATTATCTAAGCTCTAAATATTATTGTCAATTCAATCTGTTAACATCTGTCGCTCAATGAGATGAGATTTTCCCCAAATTCTTTGATACTCAGCTGAATTGAGATCTTCCTTTAAGCGCATTGTTGCCCATCCTGTTCCGCTTCAAAAACCAGTTTCATACGTGTACACATAACATTAGGGATGGCAACTTGTATCACGAGTTTCAAAGCAGACGCAACTTATAAACCTGCCTTCCTAGGTTTGATATGATCTCGCAATGAAATCTTATCAAAAATACAGAATTAACATTCACATTTGGCCATAAGTGGACACGATTTCAAACTGAAATGATTTCAGAGAGTGCTGGATGTGTGGTGATGTCATTGCAGCAGTGCAGCTGATGCCTCAATCTGCCCAGCCTATTGATTTGTAGAACTCACTCCCAAGGCTTTCTAGGTTGCACAGATCCAGTTACTCAAACCATTAATAAGTCATACACTGGAAAGTGTTAGATGCACAGACACATGGGCTGACTGGCAAGGTTTCAGAGCGGGAGTGGCAGACAGTGAGATGAGGGTTTGGGCAGAGAGTCCTGTTCATCTTAATTATTTACAGTCCTCTCTCTCTCTGCCTTGTGCTCTTGTTTTTTCCCTTATTTTTCTTCCTCTAGTGACTACTGTTGTTGCAAAGTTGTGAAAACACATAGAAATGACAGATACCACCTGTATCTGTTGATATTTCAAAGCAAACTCTGCTTTTTGTGTACCTGTTTTTTTTTGCCTGAAGCTCTTATTTTGACAGGTTTTCCCTGCTCAAAAATTTTTAAAGTAATTGGGTTAATTCACAGCATTTGTGGTCATGTGTCATTTGAGCAAAGTAGATTTGGTTTGTTTTGGTGCTTTGTTTGATCAGTACACATGAATTTAGCTACTAGTATTGTCCCATGTTTCCCGTACACTCTCCCCTATATTCTTGCCTCTCTTGATTATTTTTGGTGCAACTAGCTCCGTGGTGAAGGAATCATATTTTTCCTGCTGGAAGAAAGTTTCCCTTTGGCGTGTGTGAAGGTCTAACTTCCCAGGTTGCTCACACACTGCTATCAAAATCCCAGTGTGCTTGCCACTTTTCAGTGAAACTATTGCTATTTAGAGCCACTACATCCATGCCGTATTCATTACCCTATCAGTGTCTTCCTCTGAGGAGGCCAAAACCTGCTCCTCCAGATCCCAGGTTGCAGTCTAGATTCCTCATTTTTTTCCCACCTCATTTTTGGCTCACATGTCACTGTAAATGGTACCTTTTTTAATAAAGGGAATCCTGCAGGCTATGGAAATGCCTTGCTCCCCGTAGTGATTGTGGCATGTCTGGAACAACAAAATATTTGTACTCTGATATTTTTACATTATGCCAAGCACCTGCAGGTGGGCAGCCAGCTTCTCAGTCCCAATCTTTGTGGACCTCTTTCAGTTCAATTGCCTGCAATGTGTATGAGTCTCAAAGAGCAAAGGGTTGCATAAGACCCGGGGGCATAAAAACTCTTGGGTCTACTGACAGGACACTGTTTGTGTTCCTTTCTCTCGGCGGGGTGCTATTCACTGCTCTGTTTACTAGATACAGGAGCCGCAATGGCTGATGGGACTCTTTTTGGTCCATCTCAGGTTGCACTGTTGGTGCTTTCAGTGGAGGCTTTTATTGACAAATATAAAGTGGGCTTACTCTTGTCCTTTTTAATTTTATTTTTGCCAGTTGCTTGATGTTCTATCGCCCCTGAAATGTCTGTAAAAGTTACATACTGTTTGTTGTCACATTCTTAGACTGCTGACTGTAAATATTTGTATATTTGCAGTCAGCAGTAGTGCAGCTAGGGTGTAGACGCTGAAATGTGCTTATTAAAATGCTTAAATCAACACAGTGCCCCCCCCCCCCCACCTCCGAAATTTTACAGTTACTCTTTGTTAACAGTGTCACCTTGATTCAAAATAACTAAGTTAAACTGAGGGTTATGATTTTTACCACTGCAGTTAGTTATTAACAAAGAATAGGGTTTCATTGCTGTCTTGTGAATGTAAGGGGAAAAAATACAAATGCTCACAAGCTTTTAAATTTTAATTCCACATTGTGTAAAAATAACCTATTGCATTGCACACATACCTGGATTTCTTGGAGAATTTACCTGCACAGTTGAGGGTACATGCTGTACATTTTTATTAAACTTCTTCCTTGATCATATTCCCCTTTGACTTGAGTTGTTTCATATACCTGCAGAGACACCTTCCTGCATCCTGGCTCTCTGTTTGCTCATGGACGTTGTACTTTACAGACCAGTCTCGTGTTTATTGAGCCTTTCCTGTTTGACTTTGTTTGTTCTGCACACACATAAAACTGGTCTTCCTCCTGTCACATCTGCAGGCCCAGAGCCACAGCTCTACAGTGTAAACTACAGTCCAGGGGATGGAGCTGTCGGCTGTCAAGAGGAGTACGACGAGGTGAGGAGCCGTACAAGAGGCTTAGCTGCTCTGAACTTGTGCATGCGGTCCAGTTGTTGTGCTGTCAGTTCCTGGTGGTGCATGCAGCAGCACAGTGTGAGGCTTGCAGGCTGAACTCCCCATGCACTCTCACTCTTCCCACTGTAATTCAGTGAGTGGCTTGCAGAGCTATCATTACCGCTCTATGAATGTTCCACAGGCTGAACACCCTGGTTTGGCTGACACTAAATAGCATCTGGCAGGCGAGGCTTTTGAGTATTCTTTGACAAATATTGAATTAGCTGGAATGTGAGTTCTTTTCATGTCTATGGAGACTTTTAAAAAAAATTATTGTTGTGGTCAGCATATCTGGAATTCCTGTCTTCTCTTATGCATGAAAGTTGTATATTTAACCATCATTTTTGCTGGCCTCTGCAGAATTGAGAAGTTACTGCCGTTTTGTGCTCCTCGAGCGTTGCCAGAGGATGACTGTTGTTTTAGCGGCTTCGCATTGCATTGTGTCAGCGCCCTCTCTTGATCTTGTATAGAAGTGCAGTCACGTGTGTGAAAGCATGATTGAATAAATAAATTGCATTCTTCTAAAATACTAGGATTTAAAAAAAAATTGTATCCCTATCTACATTTGTTCTAATAAATCCGATATAACAGAGTTTGAACACAATATCTGATGTACAGCTTCACTGGATTGACGGGCTTAAGTTAGTCATCACCTTGTTACAAAGTAAATTTGAAGGAATGATTGTTTGATGATTAATCAGGGTTTACATGGTAAGCGATTTTTAAATCCCATGAGTCCAAAGTGGTTAATAAAGTAGTAGTCGGTTTCTGGTTTTCACCTGAGTTGCTTAAGGTTTGTTTTCAGATGATACCTTGCTTTGTGTAGATGAGGCTTCTCTATGGACAACAACAACTACAGAGGGAAGGAAGTGAAGGGAGTTTACATGGAGGGGGGGCATCATTGATTTTTAGATAGATTTACACTTGTTGGAAAGTTTTTAATTGTGCTTCCTTTTAGGAAAACAAGTTGTTGTCAACTTGTTATCGTCTCTTTATACTTCTCTCTGAGTGGAGAGGCACACACACACACAAAGACAAGCACACACAGTGCAAATGAAATGAGTGAACATAAACTGGGTAGAAAATATAATTAAAGTACTTATTTTTTTCTGGTTTCTCGGAGGGCTGACCCGCAGCTTGTTATGAATTTTCTCGTGTAAATGTTTTGTTCATGTCTGCTGATTCCTTATATGTTTATGTTGGTAGGTTTATCCAAAAATATGTTAGAATTACCTTTCCAGCAGATGCAGCTATTTCAAAGTAACCATAAAGCAAATATCTTTCAAAATTTTTCTACTTAAAATATTCCATCCCATAAGCAGTTTGGGGGTTTATTTTGAGGTAGACGCCACACCTGTGTCCATGGCCTTGTTTTTTCCCTTGAGCTTCTGGCAGAAAAGAGTTCCTCTCCCTCTCAATGGCCACGCTGTTCTGTCCCTGTTTGCTTTCAAAACAGTCGAGGTGAGGCTGTTCAGCTGGAACCTGGCATGAGAGAAATGCAACACCCAGTCCACTGCATTTTTTCCCTTTTTAAAATATTTTTCTGCCATTGCTAATGTTCACATTTGTACCTCAGGTTTAAATGTTTCAGTGGCAGGTGTTGTTCTGCTAAAACTTTGTTAAACTCACACTGCCCCTCAGCGTTTGCACGCTGCCAGTCAGACCTTTAACCGTGAGTTGTCGTAATTCTCTGTACAGCCATAGACATGTAGAACATGGCGTGATCATTTAAACTTTGATACTGCGGCAGGAAGTGAAGCTCCCCATTAAACAGTTATTCAGCAGATTGTGTGGCGTTTTCACTCAGAGCTGTTAGCATCTGATTGAGTGTTACAGCTGACTTTTGTTACTCTTTGGACTTTGGACTTTGTCTCTGTCTCCACCCTTCTGACCACCCAGTGGAGCGGAACGAGGTGCAACTTTTTTTTTTTCTTCCCCCTTTTCCCCAACATACACATTCACTCTGCCTGAGAGAGTGGTGAGGAAGGATTAGTAGGAGATATAAACGGGCTCTCATGGAAGGTCAGCTTTCCTGTGAGTGAGCCTGGGCAGAAAAAAAAATGCTTTTTGGCACGGTGGATACCCCTCAGGGCCCCTCTTCTTCTGACACTCCATATAAACCGGTATGTTACGCTTTCCAACATGACTCACCTTTGCCTCATTGTTGCTTCACAGCTCTGATACCTGATTAGGGGTCTATGGTTGCTGATGACTTCATATGTTTGTTTGTTTTTGGCATGCATCTGTATTAAGCAGCTGGTATTTGTAGTTTGCAAAGCCGTAAGCATGCTCATTTTGTTTGAACTTGTTGCTTAGAGGTGTTGATGCAGCAGGTTTTGCTTGGAACTGCCATCAGAAGTGCAACAGACTGTCTCTGAAGTCTGTTTGTACTCTGAGATTTATTCGCTTGCTGCTCTAATTGGCGCCAGACCTGAAGATTCAGATTAGCCCATCTTTGAAATGGCTGCATTTTGACAGCTGTAGGTTTATCAGCTGTCATTGATTTGACACATAAAATCGTATTTATTTACCCCGAAACTACTGAACACACTTTTAACATCTGCAGAATATTCATCATAAATTGTAATCACCTTGGTGGTTAGTCTCATTATTAATGGTTAAAGAAGTGTAGAGCACTGTGAGTGTTGCTGCTCTGGAGCATTGTGTGCCTTTTAGAGCCATGTTAATATTGGTCCAACTAAAATAATATTTGCGCATATTAAATTCCACCCAGAAATATGCCCTGCCCTGCAATCTATAAATTATTGCGATGATGATGATAATGATGGATATGTAGGTTTACTGCCTGAATGCTTTAATGCAATGTAATCTTATTCTGTTTTTGGGACTGCAGCAAAATGAGGTGACAGACAGTGCATACCTGGGCTCCGAGAGCACTTACAGTGAGTGCGAGACCTTCACTGATGAGGACACGGGAGCCCTCGTACCCCCTGAGATGCACGAGGATGTGGAGACGGACAGTGGCATCGAGGCCACGCTGCACGACCCTGAAGATGGCAGTAATAGGTCAGTATAAATTTCACCTCAGCCATGGACATCATGCCAGCTTTGGCCGATACGCTCATATTTCCTGCAAAAATCATCTTCTGCGTGTTTAAGGCTGGGAAAATTGGGATGTAAACCTTAATGTCTTCAGTCATGAAATCATCACTTGTAATCCACTTGTCATGAGAACCAGATCAAGATCATAATGATGTTTATAATCGCTGTTGGCTACAGAAATCCCCCCAAAAATGTGTGTTTTAAATCTCTAGCTAAGGGTTAGCTCTGGAGCTGCCCTGCTTCAGCCTTTTACACAGATCACATGGTTTACAGGTCTTTAGAGTCTGACACTGGATCACTTGGGTTCTATGTGGGTCAGCAGACAGGCAGATTAAAACGAGGCAATAGATTGCTACCACTAACTTAATGCCTTCAGTTCCCCTGGGGAAGTCATCTTATTTCCCCTTCTGTGTTTGGTGTCCTTTAGGGATCCGCCTGTACATCAGCACATCAGTAGCATTCTTAGCTTTTTTCTGGTAAAATCCTACACCATATTGGGCATTTAGGGCAAAACCTCATAATCGGTGAGCATACTCACTGTTGCTGTTTCTTGTACAACTGAACCGGAAAGCTGATTCCGAGATAACTCGGAATCTGCACAGTGTAAGCACAAGAAGCCTTGAACGCCAAAAGCCTTTCTACTATTCTTTACCCACTGTGGTCAGAGTGAGGGGGAGTCCTCCTTACTCACTGAACAGAGGCTGAGATCTGCTCGTCTTTGCTGGTTATTGAGTAAAGCTGTTTCTAATAACAGTAGGTAAGTTGTTTTAAATGTTATCTCTTTTGCTAAAATTGGTCATTATGTGTTTGTTTTTTTTCTCTCAGCTGTTAAATTTGTGCAGAGGTTGTGCTCCGTAAAGCGTTCAGTTATCTCATCCCTCCTCAACACCAACACAGCCCACTCACAGTGGACAAAATTAGTAAAGTCTGCATTCCAGATCTATTGCAAACTAGCGGGACTGAGGGTTGGTGTCTGATTCTCACATTAATGTTTTTGTCTGCAATCCATGTTTAATTGAATTAATAATGACTGTAGGATGTGAGTTCAGTTTTTCTCTGACTCAAGCAGTTGGTCACTTCAAATGACGCCCCGCAGAAATGACTGTTTTGCGCCTGTAGCCGTGGCAGATTAGATTTATGTCGGCATGCAAGTGTTCTTGTTGGTCTAGTTTTTAGGGTAAACACACGAGAGGAAGTGCAGAGCACTGTGGCTTCATCTGCTGACCGTGTGACCTGTCTGTCCGGTTTGGTGATGGATCGGAGTGGTCAGCCTGACATGGAAGTGTTTGGACTTCCCATTCCATGTGTGAACCTTGAATTCCAGGAAGTGTTGAGTTAGCTCTTTTTGTGTTTTTTCCCTTCTTTTTTTTTTTTTTTAGCAAGGCTAATCTGACTCTGCATTTCCACTCTCCTCAATCTAAGCCTGACTGAAGTTTAAATCAGTCAGAGTGTTTATATTCTCTCACCTGTCTCACCAAAAACTGGAACTCATTAATGGCCAGGAAGAAAATGGGCTTCCTTTTGAAATACCAGTGATGTCATGTCATGTCATGTCATGTCAATAATGATTAGTTCCTATTTAAGATTTATAGGTTATTAATGTCTAACATCAACATCTATTCAAGCTTTTTCTAATGCAGCTTCCTTTTCAAATACTAACAATGAGATGAAACTAAGTGGACACTATGTCAACTATGGTTTTGCAATGTAGCATGGTTAGCTGAACTAACCTTAGCTTGAGTCTGCATTCAAAAGAGAATTAAGGATGGGAGTATATGTGCTGAACCAAGGATTAAGAACCTAACAGGATTAGCCTCCTCCTCCCTTCTCTGTCCCTGTGTCCCCACGTACATTTGGCCCTTGGACAGTCAGCAGGACTGTCTGTTGGTCATTGCTTAGCTTCAAATCTGATTAAGCCACTCACAGTCGACCCTTACCAGTGTGGCCGTAGGTCTTTGCAGTGGCAGCAGCCGTCATGTAGCAGTGGAGACCGGCAGGGCTTTAGCATTTGTTTTCTCCAAACAGGAGAGTTGTGGTTTTGTTTTTAAATTAAGGTAAACTGTGAAAATTCAGGATTCCACTCTGGTTGTCAGGGGTTTTAACTCCAGTTGCTCCGAGGCTTTCACGCCAGGGCAGCGGAGGGCGTTTAAAAATGCGTTCTCTCTCTTCGCCGTCACTCTGTGTGAGGGACCTGAATATGGGGCCGAGTAGTAAGAGCCTGAATAAAGGGTGAGTAACGATAAAACTGGTAAATATTTAATCAGATCAGTCCAATGTTTTGTTTGTTTGGCTGAATTATTGCCTCTTAAAATGACAATTTGAGCACTCTTAAGTGTCTTTTTGTCAGCTTTGAATCAGACAGCTAGATCCTAAACAAGCAAAAACAAGCAAAATAAGACGTCTTGATGTGCTGAAACGGCAAACTCTTCTGCTGATTTAGGGTGTGTGTGTGTTTACACTTAAGACATCCAACATATCCTGTTGGACTACAGGAAAGACCTTTTTTTTTTTTTTTTTTTTTTTTTAATTTACTTTCTTTT
>VUQJ01028988.1:10259-23216 GCA_015108635.1 Andinoacara biseriatus | reverse complement strand
ACGGGTGGACAAACAAAAACCTAGGAATTCTGACAAAATGCAAGCATTGATTGTGCAAGAATGGACTGCTATCAGTCAGGATTTGGTCCAGAAGTTGATTGAGAGCATGCCAGGGAGAATTGCAGAGGTCCTGAAGAACAGGGGTCAACACTGCAAATATTGACTTGCTGCATTAACTCATTCTAACTGTCAATAAAAGCTTTTGTTACTCATAATATGATTGCAATTGTATTTCTGTATGTGATGAAAATCTGGCATACACACATGAAAACCAGAGGGCAGCAGATCATGTGAAAATATAATATTTGTGTCATTCTCAAAACTTTTGGCCATGACTGTAGTAATTCAATGCAGTGTCTCAAGCAGCCAAGTCTCTTACAGCTGTTCATATCAGCTCACTACAAGTAACGCTCACAGTGTTCTGTTTGGGAACTAGTGATTTTTATGTCTGTAGCCATTTAGCGTCCATCCATCTATTTACGTAGGGAGGAAAAATGTCAGGTTGGTGCAGGCTGGTTAGTTTATTTGGTCCTCTTTTGTTATTTGCTGAAGGATTTGGTCCAGTTTGTGGCTGGGCTGTATCTGGGGTTATGTTGTACCTATCCGCTGTCAGGCTTAGCGAGTTTGTCTCGGGAAGTGGGGGCGTTTTGTGTGTAGGTGGCCGTCAGTGTGGGTAAAGCTTCTAGCTCAGGAGCACATGTGGCTGTGTAGCTTTTTGTTTGCTCTTCTCACCTCACTGGTCTTGAGTGTGTAAATAACTTTGGCATCACACACGCACACACATGCTATGGCTTTCAAGTAATAATTTGTCCAAACTAATGTAGTTTCACTATCTACCAAACTCCTCAACATTTACATGTATGCGAGAGTCAACACTGTGCACAGGATTACAGTAGGATATGTTGTATGTAGGGTATGTTTTATGTGTGTTATGCTTTCTCTGAGTCCAGAACTTGGACTAGGCTGTGATCTACAGCTTCTGCTTGGACCTAAAATGAAAGGCAACTTTCATCAGTAAATATTTTTTTTAATGAAAATTAAGGTTTGGGTGATAATTTCTTGGAATGCCAGTTGTATTTGCTCAACTTCCTAGTGGACTTGTATTCTTTTTAAATGTGTTAGTCTATGTTTCTGTTCCCAAATCTGTTCTCAGTGTTTTATTTTATTGTTTAAAATTACTTGTTTTTGCCTTGAAATGAGGTCATTAATATCAGTGGTTCTTCCTGCATAGGTTAGACAAGGTTACATAAGGTTCATGGATAAATAACATAACTGCTGCTGTCTGATACAATGTTAGCAAGACCTGAAGCAGTGGGTGATGCATTGGTTTGCAGTCAGCATAATGGCTACATTAGTGGCTGTTTCTCAGGAATTTCCTTCCATCTGCTGTGAACCTGATGTAAAAACAACACAATAACAAATCTCTTGCAAATTTGGCATCTTAATTACAAATAGGTTATAATTATACTATCACTGTAATTATATTAACTCAGCTGGTTTGAGGCGTTCCCAGACCAGCTGAGTGATATAATTTATCCAGCGTGTCCTGGGTCTGCCCTGAAGCATCTGGGGGTCTGACACGCCTGGGACACCTCACCCAAGAGGCTCCCAGGAGGCAGCTTGGCCAGATGAGGTCATCTGGCTCCTTTTGATATGAAGGCATAGTGGCTGTACTCTTGAGCCCCTCTCAGTGACCCTAAAATATCCCTAATATATCCCACCCACTAACAGGTGCCATGATGAAGAGATAATCAGTGTTTACTTCACTTGTCAGTGGTCATATTTTTTTGCTAGATGAGCATATATATGGCTGCTGTATTAAACCATAGTTTAATACAGTTTTACCCCTTTTGGATTCAAAACTTCCTTAATTCCTTGTGGCATAGACTCAACAAGGTGCTTGAAACATTCCATGAGGTGAAGCTCTTGTTCCTTCGCATTCCAACAGGCACTCTATTGGATTGAGTATCGACTGTATTATGAGCAAATATCACAAAGTCCCTGCATAAAACTGAATCTGTGATTGTGGGTAGAAACAAGATGCAGCATGTAACAACATAAATTGGTTTTGTTTGTTTTTTTCCGATATTTCCTTATGTTTAGTCATGCATGGTCTTAGGTGCCCAGAACAGGCCTGTATTGTGTTTGAGTGAATAACTTTAGAAGCATTGCTTTTCCATAGGGCATACCGTGATGCCTCTTTATTGTGTTTGTCCCAACTTTCACAAAAAATAAAAATAAAAAAAAATGTGTGGCTTTTAAGATGAAGTCAACCGAAGAAGTTGCCTGTGTCTGTGAGAAGATTAAAGCTGAGGTGTGTTTTTTAGTGATTCACTCCCTTCCCCTCAGGAGGAAGATATAAAAACTTTGTCATGTTTTCTTTTGATAAACCCTGTGTTTTATTGATTCTGCTCCTCTCAGGAAGATGAGAGATTGCATTACTTGGCCTTGGTTAAGGGACACCGTAATGATGCACAGCGATTAGGGTGTGATGTTATCTTTATACAGAGTTGTTTACCATGCAGCAGTTTGTAGGAAAGAAGGTAAAATTCTGTGGCAGCCATGGATGCCACTGCTGCTGCTGCAGGTCATTTTTTTGTAAATGTGATCATGCATTTAATCAAAAATTGAAATACGAAATTACTTGTTCTTATTTACCTGCAAGGCTCTAACCTTTCTGGATCAACACCATTAACCAACATGAGGCTCACCTTGAGTTGCAGACAGGAATTGGACTGAAGGTTCCTGAGGGGCAGATACTGATGTAGGCAGTGCAGACAAACGCTAACAGAGTTAAATGGGACCTACTGCTCATACAGTATAAGGCTCCATATTTTTATTTTTCAACTCTCCTAACATAGCTTTGCATAATTCTGTTTAAAATAATAATTATTACCTTATTTATGTTGTATTGGGCTCAACTCATCATTCGTCTGAAACTAGGGACTGTGGTTCCCTTCCCCCTCCATCCCTATAAGTAAACTTTTTCCTGATTGGCTGCCCCTCATGTCTTAGGCTAACCTAAAAGCAAGAGTGATGACTCATTTTCTTGATTGTAAAGGTTGTTCATTCATTATTTGACTCCCAAAATAGCAGGAAAAAAAAAACAAAAAACAAGAAATGCTAGTACTCTTATTGCAGTGTACTTTAACTGCTCTCTTATTTCTCAGTGAGTAACCACAGTGGATGGATTCACATATTTGATTTGTTAGATGTTTTTACACTGAATCACCTTCAATTCAGTCCAGTTCAATTTTATTTAAACAGTGCCAAATCACAACAAACACGCGACTCGAGGCCCAAAAGAATCCTCCCATTTATCCAACCTGCGACTGGCGTTAAGAGAATACTCATCTGTGAAATCCTGAGGATTTGTGTCTCCTCCTTGTCTTACCTAAATAAGATAAATGAGGTAAACAATCAACAAAAAAAATAAATAAATAAAATACCCACATTTTTTAATATGTGGAATTGTAAGATTCCAGCTTTTAAAATGATGTGGCCTTTCTACAGAATTCTCCACGCAGGATTTGCCTCTTCTTTAATCTGTAAATTGAATTTATTTCCTTATTTTGCCTGTAACTCTCATTTCCAACTGTACAAGCACATTTTTGTTGTTACATAGCACTGTAGACTTTCCAAGGGAATGTACAGACTTAAAATGTATTTGCATTACTGTGCAAACCAGGCAAAAATGATGCTTGATAATGAACATGGCAGCTGCGGATTTTCACATTAAATCTGTTCTGTAGGAGGGTGAGTAGAAGGTCTCATTTTTAAAGGTGCATTACAATGCATTCATACATTGGCTATAAAAAAAACAGTGTTTAATGTACTTGCATTTTCAGAGCCTGTCATTGCTCACTCAATCAGATTGGAAACTTTTTTATAGAATACAGTATTTCTTATTAATAACTCAAAACATGTGCATCACCTATAGAAGAATAAACATCACCTAAAGAGGAAATGTGGGTGAACATCTAACGTGAGTCGGTAACATTACAGATTACCTCAGAGTCTTGTGCAGCCCAGTTTGGTTGATTGTGTAAATAAAACACACTCTGCACACTTTACAATGAGAGTCTCAAGTTATTTATCATCATTGCAGCAGCTTTAGGCTATACATCTTGGCAACATAACAGATTAGAGCTGCATCTCCCCTCTCTATGTTTGGGAGGGATTTACCCAGAGAGGGATTGACTCTATGGTAATATTTCTTTTAAGCACTGCAGTTTTCTTTTCTAGTCCTTTTCTGTTTGTACCCTCTATTTCTTTTTGGAAAGTGTAAATAAAGATCTTTTTTGTTTTTTTGTTTTATTTTTTTAAATCCCATCTACAAAATGTCAAATACAACATAACAGTAACTCACCTGGGACTATAGCATAACCTATAACTGACCTTTGAAAGGACTAAATATTGTTCAGAGTTACAGAAGTAGTATAAACTTATTAACAACGGCCATAGAGATGTATAAAATATCATAGAAGGTTTGAAGGTCATCGTGTGTGCATTTTTGTTCTATAATGATTAAGATTTGCAGGGCATTGTGAGCTCTCTCAACATTTCCACAAAATACACTGAATCACCACAACACCACCCACCCACAAACACAAGCCCATCGCCCTGTGAAATACCACCTGCCATTTCAAGATGCTTTTATCTAAAGTGCCATACAGTGCAACAATTCTCTGGCTGTCTCTGTGTTTCTTTTTTTAAATAGATGCTGGAGAGGGAATTGCAAAAACATCTTGATGATCTCTGTGACTTTTGGGGAAATATTCTGTGGACTAACGAGACGAAAGGTGATCTTTTTGGAAGGTTTGAGTCCTGTTATATGAAGCATAAACTAACACAGCAGTTCATAAAAAGAACATCATCCCGAGAGTCAAATGTGGTCATTGTGTGATGGACGTTCTGGGGCTGCTTTGCTACACAACCTGGACAACTTCTTCTTTCAGCTGCACCTTTTAGGGGTCACCACAGCACATCATCTCCCCCCATCTCACCCTATCCCTTGAATCTTCTGTCACACCAACCCTCTGCATTTCCTCCTTCACTAGATCTGGGAACCTCCTCTGTGTCTTCCTCTTTTTCTCCTGCCTGCCTGTTCCATCTTCAACATCCTTTATCCAACATATCCACTATCCCTCCTCTGGACATCTCCAAACCAACTCCCTTTCAGTCTTGCTGCTATCCTTCTGTCACCAATAACCCCAACATTCATCTCCACCCACTCCACCCTGCCTGCGCTCTCTTCCTCTCTTGTGCACTGTCCATTGCTTTGGATGGTTGACTTCAGGTGTTTAAACTCATCTACTCCATTGATGTTCACCTTTCCACCTGTCTCCTTCTCATTCATACACATGTATTCTGTCCCGTTTCTACTTACATTCATTCCTCTTCTCTCCAGAGACTGCCTCCACCTCTCCAGACGTTCATCCACCTGCTCCATACTCTCACTACAGATCACAGTATCATCTGCAAACATCATAGTCCATGCGGCACCACGTTTCCTCTATTGGCACCCTATCACATGCTTTCTCCAGATCCACAAAGATGCAGTGGAACTCCTTCTGACCTTCTCTAAACTCCATCAACACTCAAAGCAAACAACTCATCTGTTGTGTTCTTTTTTGGCCTGAAGCGATACTGCTGCTCACAGATGGTCACCTCTCTTTTTAACCTAGCTTCAGCAACTTTTATCATCAACTAATCAACTTTACCCCCTGTAGTTACAGAAGTTCTGCACATTGCTCTTGAAAATTGGTACCTGTGTACTTCTTGTCCATTCAGGCATCCTCTCACTCTGTGCCATCTCTGCCAGACATCTCCATAACTATGTCCTCTGGACCAACTGCCTTTCCACTCTTCATCACCTTCATAGCTGTCCACACTTCCTCCTTACTGCACGTCTCAATTCACTAACTGTCCTCCATCTATCTTCCTCCCCCTCTCATTTTCTGCATTCATCAAACCCTCAAAGTACTCCTTTCATTTTCTCAACACTCTCTCTTCACTTGTTAGTACATTTCCATTTCTGTTCTTAACCCAGTCTAACCTGCTGCACATCCTTTCCAGCTTCATGTCTCTTTGTAGCTGCAGACTTTTTCTCCTGCCATAGGATCTAGCCTCACATACAACTCAGGCTTTTCCTTTGCCTTTGTCACCTCTCTCTTTGCTATATGCCTAGCCTGCCAGTATTCCTGACTACTGTCTTCATCTCCTTGGCTATCCCACTATTTCTTTCGAAACTTCTTCCTTTAAATAATTTGCTTTATTTTCTTCTTCCACCACCAAGTCTCCCTGTGTCCTCCTTCCTCTGTCCAGAGGATACACCTTCTTGGCAGTTTCCCTCAGCACCACAGCTGCACTTTTCCAGTCATCTGGTAACTCTTCCCTACTATCCAGAGTCTGTCTCAACTCTTTCCTGACCTCTGAGCAACATTCTTCCTTCTTCAGCATCCACCAATGAATCTTTGCTTCTCTCTCACTTGCTTCCTCTTCTTGATGTGCAAAGTCAGCCTAAAAACTACCATCTGATGGTGCCCAGCCACATTCTCCCCTGCCACCTTGCCATAATTCATGAAGCCATGAATTCTTCTTTCTACTAGAAAATCCTGAAGGAGAATAACTAGTCATCAGTTTGTGCCCTGGACTGATGGCCGGGTAGCTCAAGCACACTTGAGTTATGCAGCAGGGCAATGATCTAAAACACACCAGCCAGTGAACCTCTGAATGGCAAAATAAATAAAGTTTTTGGAGCAGTTAACGTCCATACTTTAATCCCATTGAGATGATGTGTCATGACCTTAAACAGGTTGTTTATGCTTGGAAACCCTTCAACCTCGTGGCTGAGTTAAAACAATTCTGCAAAGAACAGCACAGCAATGTGAACGACTCATTGCCCGTTTTCAGAAATGCTTTGATTTAGTCTTTGCTGCCACGGCTGGCACAACCAGTGGTCAGGTTTAGGGGGGCATGACTTTTGCCACATATGGTCAGGTAGGTTTGAATAACTTTTTTCCCTTCATAAATGAATAATTTCATAATTTAAAAATTACCGTTTGTATTCATTCAGATTATCTTTGTCTAATATTGAAGTTTGTTTGATGATCTGAACATGTGACAAATATGCAAAAAAAGAAAAAGAAAAAAAGTAAATCAGGATAGGGGAAAATACTTTTTTAAAAGCACTGTACATACTAGTTAGACCAACAGATTGCTAGCTTTCAAAGGTTAGACTGCTGCTATTTTTTTTCCTCTTCCACACTCTATGGACCATTATTCTGAGGGTAGTATGTATGTAATATGTAGAGATGTATGTATGAAGCCATCTCGCATCAGGCCAAGAAATCTTACAAAGACAATTAGCAAATCATGTGGATAAGTCAAAATCTGCATGTACATTTTAAAGACCAAAATGTTGTCACTTGTTCACTGAAGATGAAATCATGTGTTATGTGTTATGACTCAGTAAATTTAAAAGAGATCTAATTTTTTTTTTTTTTTGCTTTTAAAAAAAGGACTCAAGAAGTGTGGATTGGGAAAAGTCTTTCAAAACACTTCAAAACTAAAAGAAAAATAAATACATTTGGTCAGGCCACAATATACATATTTTCAAAAAGCTCAACTGGCCGTGAAGCCTCATCAAAATGTGATCATCAAGATTTGGCAAAACACCCCTATTCCAAAAAGAAAAAAAGAGTATCCTTTGGAAAGTGAGGTGTTAACCATTTTCAAACAGAAATTACAACAGTGCTCTTAACGATATATGAAGACATGGGAAGTGGTCAAAACACTCACACTTTCTAAAACATTGTGTTCAGAACTGTGCAAAATATTCTCCAGCTAAACTCAGTCACTGAAACAATGACATTTGACCAAGCATTCTTACTTTTCCAAGTTTCCCTCCAATTTAGAATCACCAATGAACCTAACCCCAGTAACTCCAAGTTACCATGTGATAATAAAAATGGATCATTTGTTGAACTATGGCAAATGGATTAAACAAAATTTATTTGCTACCAAAAGAATTGTGAACTGAACAAAATTTACTTACTCAAAATGCAAGCATGCATAATTTTATGAGGTGAGGTCTGACATTTTGCTGAGGGAAGTATGGCTCCACTGAAGAGTCCTCACTTTACAATGTCTCACTCATATAGGTCTCAATGTCTTCACATAGATAGAAACAAGCACACACACACACAGCATACAGTCAAAAAAGTTCACATTCAATATCTCAAGCAAATAGAAGTTGACTTGTGGCTGATTCGTGTACAAATGCTCTGCTGGGCCTATCCCACTAAGTTATTGGAAGGAGAATGAATAGAGCACAATAAGCCTGCCTGAAACCAGCAAAGACTGAATCCTTCCTCGTTTTGAACACCAAGGAAATCTGAATGTTTAGATTTGAATAAAGCATCATTCATACACAACTTTTAGCAGCTGTTTAATCTATTCTTTATACTGACGTCAATACTGAAAGCATAAGGAGTCGTCTACTGTGAGTGTTGAATGTACATGTTTCAGACTTCAATAAGAACCCCGTCGCTTTTGTGGTTTTGATGGTGTGTCAGAGGCAGCAGCATAATACGCCTTTCAATTTTAAAGTGGTTTACTCCCTGTAAAAGTAACCAAGAAAGGATAAAAGTGTTTGAGCCAGTTTTACAGTCAAGGCTCTGATATTGTCCTGATCTCGAATACAGTTCTAAATGTAACATAATCTACTAGGAATTAATGTTTATGTAAAAGAGACATTTATTTCTCATTAACATACAGAAAAAAAACAGAATTTTAAAGATTAACAATTTTATTTAAAGATTTTTAAAACTTACAATTAAAACAGTTTTATTTTCAAAAGTATTCACGGCCGTTGCTGTTTAGATGAATCTTGTTTGCTTTAATAATCCTTCAGATGTGCATGAAACTTAATAGCAGTCCAGCTGTGACAAACGGGATGGATTTGCATATACTTTAGAAAGGCACATACCTATGCATTGATATCAGCACTAGAAGAGACATCCTTTGCCATGATGGAGAACCTGTCATAACAGTGTTCTCAGCAGATAGGTCCTTATGATAGACGATTATTTGATCTTATGAGGCAAAAATTGAGGTATTTGGGTTGAACTAAGTATTGCGTCTGACAAATACCATAAGGCACTGCTCATTATGTGGCTTAAACAGTCTTGACTGTGAATTATAGTGACATGGGCCATGGTTAACCTATCAGCATCAGTGTGAACCAAAGCATACAGCCAAAAAAATGACACTCCTAGAGTTATCCAGCTAAAAGCCAGACCAGAGAAAGTCTCTGTAGAGACCTGTAGATAGCTTCCAGTCCAAATGACAATTAACAGGATACATCATATTTTTTAAGCGACTGTAAACATGTTGAGTTGGTCATTATTCAGTGTTTTGTTTTGGCCTAAAAAAACTTTATTTTGACTTCATCAGTTTTATCAAAAGGGGAAAAACTCTTGGATTGGTGAGAATGGTCAAGCATATCCTGAATAGATTAGAATGCGTTATTGCCATAAGACAAGTTGTGTTTTGAGTGAAGCTTTCGCTGTCAGTCACTGAGACACAAATGGAATTTGTCATGGTACCGTTGCGGGTGACAGCGACTGATGTGACAAGGTGTTCCTACAGCTAAAAGTGTCATAAACAAAGAACATGTGCTCTGATTTCAGGCATATTCCCTCTGTCCCCTAGAGCAGCCTCCACAATGGGCATGCAGTGGAAGCTCTGGACACCTCTAAATATATCTGCCAACATGTCAAAATCACATGTCACTATCTATCTAATCATTTCCAATACAAGCATC
This sequence comes from Andinoacara biseriatus, assembly GCA_015108635.1. Taxonomy (NCBI): domain Eukaryota; kingdom Metazoa; phylum Chordata; class Actinopteri; order Cichliformes; family Cichlidae; genus Andinoacara; species Andinoacara biseriatus. The sequence goes on along the minus strand of VUQJ01028988.1, from coordinate 13,387 downwards.
AGTGTTTTGAAAACTGTATTACTGACCTTCAAAAAAAGTTTTTTTTTTTTTTTCAGTTTGTGAAAAATGTGAAACTTTTAATTTCCAAAAATATATAGATGGAAAATTTTTTCAAGTGCAATACCACTCTACACCTGGCAAAAATAAATGCACACACACAGTTATAAACAGACTATTTCCCGGTTTCAAGCTTGTAACCAATTTTACAGTGTGAAGCTAGTGAAAGGACAATAACAACACAAAACAAACAAACAAACAAGCAAACAAAACAATACTTTATGGTTTGTCTTTAAAGGATTGGACACGGGATGTTGAATATGGAGCTGCCAGGCAGGAGCAAAAGAGAAAGGTCTCAGAGGAAGTTCATGGATACAGTGAAAGAGACATGCAGAAGGTTGTTATGACAGAGGAGGATGCTGGTGAAATGGTGAGATGGAGGAAAATGATCTGCTGTTTGGAGCCCTAAGAAAACCATCTGAAAGAAGAAGAAGACAAAATATGAACAACCTATACTAAACTCTTAATTGGTTGATAAAACAGAAACAGAAACCAACAACTAAACCACAAAGTGGTAGTCCACATAAAATAACAGTGTGGAGTCAGCAGATGCTGAGATGCAGAGTGCACAGAGGTCTGCAGAGTCAATCGCTAAAGACCTGCAAACTTCAGGTGGCCTTCAAATTAGCTCAAGAACAGTGTGCAGAGAGCTTCATGGGATGAGTTTCCATGGCTGAGCAGCTGCATCTAAGCCTTCTATCACCAAGTGCAATTCAAAGTGTTGGATGCAGTGGTGTAAAGCACACTGCCACTGGACAATAGGCCACTGGAAATGTGTTCCCTGGAGTGATGAATCATGCTTCTCCATCTCGCAATCTGATGGATGAGTCTGGGTTTGGTGGCTGCTAGCAGAGCGGTACTTTCTGACTGCATTCTGCCAAGTGTAAAGTTTGGTGGAGGGGAGGTTATGGTGTAGGGGTGTTTTCAGGATTTGGGCTCGGCCCCTTAGTTCCAGTGAAAGAAACTCTTAATTCTTCAGCATACAAAGACATTTTTAACAATTTCATGTTCCCAACTTTGTGGGAACAGTTTAGCGATGGCCCCTTCCTGTTCCATGACTGCACACCAGTGCGCAAAGCAGCTCCATAAAAACATGGATGAGTGAGTTTGGTGTGGATGAGCTTGACTAGCCTGCACAGAGTCCTGACCTCAACCCAATGGAACGCCTTTGGGATGAATTAGAGTGGAGACTGTGAGCCAGGCCTTCTCATCCAACAGCAGTGTGTGACCTCAAAAATGTGCTTCTGGAAGAATGGTCAAAGAGTCCCATAAACACTCCTAAACCTCGTGGAAAGCCTTCCCAGAAGAGTTGAAGCTGTTATAGCTGTAAAGGGTGGGCTGGCATCATATTAAAGCCTATGGATTAAGAATGGGATGTCACCCAAGTTCATATGCATGTGAAGCAGACAAGCAAATATTTTTGGCAATATAATGTACATGGTAGTGAGGTGGGGGGGTCTCACTCATCTTTAACAATACGAAGGAATGAAAAAAGTCCTGGAATACTAAGTAACAAGAAATAACTAGAAATAAACACTGTTAATAATAAACGGTTCCATGCTGTTAAAATAGGAGCATGGGACAGTTACGACACCCTGATTAGATGATTGGAGGGTCTGACTCCTGCAGGAGCCAAGCAATGAAGCACTCGCTGAGGTAGGCGAGATAATTGAGGTTGTTAGGCTTGACAGAAAAGTGTAACTGTGTATCATGAGCATAGCAATGGTTAGAAATACCTTTGAAGTTGTCAAGTAGATGACCCAGGTGTAACATATGTAAAGAAAATAAAATTGGACCAAGCACTGAGCCATCGGTGACTCCACGTGCAAAGGGTGCAGATGACACACAGCCTCAGTTTCAGTATGATGAAAACCATCTGAGAGCCGTGCCAACAATGCCAACCCAGTTCTGTAATCTGTTATTAAGCATGTTATCAAAGGCAGCAAATAAGTCTAGGAGGACTAAAAGGGAATAGGCACCTTTATCTCATTGCATAAGAATATAATTAGTAATACTATTGTTTTTATCGGTAAGCGGATTGGTATTCATTAAAGATGCTGTTTCCTTTGTCAAGAATTTTTTAAATAATTGACAGCTTTTTAATCAGCCTGTAATTCTCTAAAGTAGTGAGGTTTGTTTTTTTTTAGCAGAAGAAAGACACTGTTTTAAAGTAATCTGGAATGGAACCAGATGAAAATGGGTTTGTTTATGATGCAGAGAAGCCAGGGGGACATGACAGGTAAAACCTCTTTAATGAAATTAGGAGTGATAATGTCAGCTGGGCTGGAAGAAATGCATGTGAGTGCAACTATATCAAGAGATTAGTCATGGAAATCAAATTAAACTCTGACAACAGAACTGGGTGCTGCACTTGGGCAGGTTGAAAGAATGTAGTCTGGCTTCTTCCTGCAGTCCAAAGACATGCATGTTAGGTTAATCTCTATGATAGACAGATGACCTGTCCAGGGTGTACCCTGCCCCTCACCCTATGACAGCTGGGACAACAGATAGCCTGCAACCTTGAAATGGACAACTGGAAGAAAATGGATGGATGGATAAACTTGAATATTCAGTCTGTCTGTAATCATTTTGTTCTTTTAATGGTAGAACACATTTTCAAAAAACAAAAACATCTTACTGATACAACTACAAATACTTTCAAACATTAAAAGAAGCTTCCACTTACATTGGCACCAAAGTAAAAGCAAAAGAATAATTTAAAAATGTGTGTGTCACAGCTCCATGGCCTGTCACACAAACTATCATTGTACATCCTGTTATGTGAAAAAAGCCAAGTTTTCCTCAAGCATATTCTCACTCCTATAAAATCTAAAATCTATTTTGGCCTTGACTTCTGTGTCAACTTCAATGTTGCTCTGATGTGGGGAATATTTTTGTCGGACTCATATGACTGCACACAAAAACACATTAAGAGGATAAGATGCAGGATAAAAAATGAGAGGTAACAATGGATTTGAAGAAATGTGAAGATGTAAATCACAAATATTTTGTGAATCAGAGGAGTGGGGGGGGGGGGGGGGGGGAAAAAAAAAAAAAAATAGTGTGTGAGT
>VUQJ01028988.1:0-10239 GCA_015108635.1 Andinoacara biseriatus | reverse complement strand
GATAAGAGAAATGACATTTACTTACTTATTCAGCCAGTGGGCCCAACCGAGATTAAGGAGCTCTTTCAAAGGAGAGCTGGCTGTGATAAGTCAGGCTGTGTGTCCACTGGGAATGTCCTCTTAAACTGCTGCCTTCCTTTTATCATTGTTTACCGTGGAGAGAGGAGCGTTAACAGAGAAAGTGCTGCAAAGTTTCACCATCCAAGACCAATCCCCTCCCACCTTTGCTCTCCGAAGGGAAGAAATCTTTTTGCGCTTGATTGAAGAGGTAATGAAGAATAAAGAACCACAGCACACCTGAGATGAGTTCGGAGAATAGAAAACTCCGTACACAGCTGTGGTTAAAGTCCTCTGACCTGCTGAGCAGAATGGAGCTGGGGAGGTGTCATTGAAGAAATAAAAATCCATTCAGTTGATATAATAATTTGTGTAGCTAAATTTCTGCACATTATGTAAATTATAACATCTATTTAACAGTGTCCACAGTGTTTTTGGTGTTATCTAACCAATATAAATCACCTATTCCCTTCTTGCCCAAACATAGTACATACTCTGATGTATAGCTTATTTAATTCAAAGTATTATTATTATTATGCTCATTTGAAATTTGTAGGAGAAAATTGAAAACATTGGTGTAATATCTGCATAGCATGGCCAGAGTTTGGCTCAGTATGATGTCATAGAGAATTCTGGTTGCGATCACAGATGCCCCACCCACCTGCTGTTCAGAACCTTTGCAGGGTTCAGCCAATCAAAACACAGCCAGCTTAACAGAACTGTGAAAGATACTAAAATATGCAGCTGAAAATGAGTAAATACACAATCAACCACTAGTGAACTCCTGTAAGTCAGCTCAGCGGGACCCAGTTGGACAGTTTTAAGATAAAAAAGAACACACACACACACACACACACACACACACACACAGTATAACCAGATCTCCTGGTGGAGTCTTGTGGTAAAATGAGAGGACAAACCTGCCAGGAAATGTGTACACTTCAGCTGAGACGCAAGCAAATCCTGATGTCCTCCTATAATTTGTGCATTCACCCAATCCAAACACACCATGCAAGGAGCAGGCAGATAGGAAGGGAAGTCACAAACTGCAGCCTGTCTGACTTTGTGCTAATTCTGTTTCTGTCTGTGGGCATCATTGGACGCATCAACATACACCGATCATGTCTTTCACTTTTGGGCCTTCTTGTAAGGCCCAAAGCTTCATAAGCACCTGCCAACCCTGTCAACCATCTGCAACCCCAGCATCAAAGACCACTCGGAGAAGATTAGCAGCATTGTGGGCTTTGATGTCAAACCAGATGTGAGCATGTCAGTGCTGAAAAATATCTGATATGCGTGTGATGGTGGTCTGCCCAACATGCTGTGGTCCAGTGTGCACTTGGATAACATTCAAAAAGGCCTCAGAATGTGTTTCCCAGGATCCTTCTTCCTGTCCAGCTATGCACTGCAGGAGTGTTTTTCACAGTCCAAAGATGCCCTGTATGACCAGCCTTACCTGAAGAACTGCTTTAAGGGCATCATCAAACTGGGGTTCACTGAAGACGTGGAAATTACAGTGTCTGATCATGCCTGAGTAGGAGGCAGTGCTCTTAATGAGCAACCCAAAGGTAACGATGTGGTTGCTGCAGGTGGAGTGCTGGCATAGAAGAAATAATACGTGCCTCATCTGCAGCTCAGGGGATTCAATTGAAGCTAATCTGTGATTTTTATTTGATCATACTATTTCTATTTCTTTGTGTTCTATTTGTAATGATGGAATTTTATGGTGATGGACCAGTTGGAGGAACACCCTGCTCCAGAAAATAAACATAAGCACAGAAAACAGAAACTGAACCTCCTGCCTATCATTTATCAGCACAACAGAGAGTCAAGGGTTTGTTTAACCAGCCAATTTCTGATGTTTGTATGCTGGATTTAGATTCCTGGTTCAGTGGCCAATGAGCAAAGTAACAGAAAATTGCACACACCTGAGCCTATTTATGTGGTTTGATTATTTCCTTGAGGCCTACACCAGGATTGGGTTATTGTTTTGTGTTTAAAAATAAATACATAACAATTTAACCCAACACACTAGAGTGACAAAGCCAACTGTTAATGAAACATTTTTTTTGTTGTGCTTTCCCAGCTTGACCTGAAGGATTTTCCAGATGACATTGGGGTTGTCGGTACATGACAGAAAAAGCATAGTCAGAAATTATTGTTCTTTATCCCGACAGACGCTGGGTCAGAAACCCCTTCTCGTCATATTCAATTCAGTTCAATTTATATAGTGCAAAATCACATCATCTGAAGATGCGCTATATTGAGAGGTACAGACCCTACAATAATACAGATACAGATACATACATACAATAAAGCATCACTTTGCACAACAGCTTCATTCTCATGTTACCGCATTTTGAACTAGCAGGCATTAGTAAAAAAAATGGGTGTTCTACATCTCAGCTGCATCTCATCTCAGCATGGCTGACCATAAAGAGCATTGAAGAATATTCTGTCTCTTTTGTCTCTCTCGCCTTTGCAGTATGCTTGGCGTCATTATCCATTTGCAATGTGGACACTGTCAAATCAGTATTTTAGCACTGTGCTGAATCTGAGCAGTGTAACCATGTACCCTGCATCCTGCTACTTCTAACAGCAGTCACATCATCAATACTAGAGCTAACACTAGTAACATGGGAGCCATACATGCCCATGTCATAACATTGCCTCCACCATGTTTGACAGATGATGTGGTATACTTTGACTCGTGAGCTGTTCCTTTCCTTATCCTTTTTTTTTTCTCTTCCCATCATTCTGGAACAAGTTAAGTTGCATCTACACTGGAAACAATTTGTGGAGACGTGGCCACCAGAGATCATAGAAAGCAAATTAAATTTGGCGACTTCAAGTGACAGTGGGTAAAATACTGCTGGTAATGCAAAATGGGCGGGACCCAAGATAAACTTTTCTCAACGTCCAAGTGTGGAATTAAAATGACTGTAGTAGTAAAAACATTAAAGGGCTACCTATTTATATAGCACTAAATCACAAGCAGTCGCCTCAAGGCGCTTTATATTGTAAGGTAAAACAGCAAAACCAGGGTCGGACTGGTTGGGGATGAGGAGAGGGAGACAGGACAAAAGACGTGCTGTGGGTTCAGGGTCACTCGATCCTGCCCTAACTATAAGCTTTATCAAAGAGGAAGGTTTTAAGCCTATAAACAGCCATAAACAGAGAAGGTGTCTGTCTCCCAAATTCAAATTGAAAGCTGGTTCCACAGAAGAGGGGCCTGACTGTTTATACTCTTTTAACTGTGCGACGTTCCTTCTCCTGACACTCGTATGTTGCTCCTGCAACCCCTAGACTAGCAGGACGTAACACTCCTAACATTTTTTCTGTTCCTTTTACGGGTTCATTTTGGTTTTTCAGGGTAACAATGGCCTCCATCACTTGCATCACCATCTTGTTGGACCTTAAATACTGTGCAAGTTCAACAGTAGGGGTCAGTTCCATATATTTTATCTGTTAAACTTTTCATGGAATAACAGTCCTCACCTGGCCATAAAACAGCTTGGCAGTCTATTGTACAATTACGTTTGAGCCTCTGAAAATGGAGGACTATGTGTAAAAATGGCAGTAATTCCTAATAGTTAATACAAAATTCTTAACCTCCTTGAATCAAAGCTGAAAGTCTGCACTTCAATCACATCTTTGACTTAAAATCCACTTTGGTGGTATACACAGGGAAAATGAAAGAGCGGTGCCATTTTCCAAATGGTCTCAGGTGTACTGTATGTGGCATGCATTTGGATTTTTCCTTTTGTCTTGAAAATAGGGCAAAATTTTTGTGGAAAGTCTTGTGCATGAACTTTAGTCAATTCACAAAGTATGTGCTGAAGGGATGAAGAAAGTGAGAGAGTGAAAAGGGAAGCTAATTGGAGGAGGTGGGCAGCATGTCTACATGAGCTAATGATTAATAGCTTAATTAGCGTTAGTTATCCAATTAATGAGTGCTAATGAAATCCTGCAGGCAGCTGCACTGACATGTCACTGTTAAAAGAGAAATTCTGTGTGGCTGTGTATGATCATTTTTCTCCTAAAATGCAGCCTGCGAACACAAATAACACAAAATGCACACACACATACATGCAGAGCACTTGTGATCGGTCTTCACATGTCTGGCATAAACACATTAACACACTCTGGCTCACACTTGAAACATTAGTACGTGGTGTAGCAACAATTATCCAACATTAGAGACAGATAGAGAAAGACTCATGGATAAAAATCTCCTGCAATACAAATGAGCTGACCTCCATTTTATGTAAATAATGAAACCTGGTCATTTCACAAAGAAACAGATGTCCATTATTGCATTAGTAAAAAGGAAATTATTAGGATCATTAAGACCAATTACTGCTAATGTCTAAATGAGTCACAGGTAACTTTATGCATTTGGTGAACAGCAGAGAGGTGAGAGCAAAGGACAAGTACAAGAAGAACAGTGTGGTGAAATCTCTGGTTCTGGGCTCACATTGGAGAGAAATTCAGAACCACCCAAGCAGTTCTGTGTGTCATAAATATAAGTCTATACTGTAAATAGACATCAGTGGGCCAGGAAGGACGTCCATCCATTACATCAGAGACAAATGTTGCACAGTCTGAATCCATGCAGCCAGTAAACCACAAATGATTGGCATATCAGATCATACAGTTAATGTTTAAAACCATGTGATGTCTAAGTCATCATCACTGATGACAAGTAAGCCCAACCTTCTGATGTGGAGAAAAGCAAAAAAAAATAAAAAAAAAATATGGAAAGGTGTCAGAATAAACAGTGCATTGCAGTTTGTTGTGTATGGGGCTGCACAGCTGCAGACCAGTCAGGGTGCTCATGATCACCTCTGTCCATCACCAGAAATACCAACTATGGGTATGTGAGCATCAGAACTGACCCACAGAGCAATGAACAATCACATTTTCTTTTACATCACATGAGTGGTCAGATGTATGTGTGTTGCTTACCTGGGGAACACCTGGCACCAGGATGCACGATGGCAATAAGGCATGACAGTGGAAGCAGTGTGATGCTTTGGGCAATGTTCTGCTGGGAACATTGGGTCCTGCCATCAGTATGGATATTGCTTTGACACGTACCACCTACCTAAGCACTGTGACAGACCATGGACACTCTTTCATGGAAGCAGTATACAACATATGTAGGACTGCTTTTTTGCATTTGTGCAATATCTCTAAAATGAGAAATATCCTGCCTCAGAGCCGGTCACCTACTAATCGGAAGGTTGACGGTTTGATTCCTGGCTGCTCTGGGCTGCATGTCAAAGTATCCTTGGGCAAGCTACTGAACCCCAAGTTACTCTCTGATCCAACCATCCGAGTATGAATGTGTGTGAATGTTACATAGGAAACACTTAGCTACAGAAGGAAGTGCTTGTATGAATGAGTGAATGTGTTGTACAGTACAAGTGCTTTGAGTGCTCAGTTACAGTAGAAAGGCACTATATAAGAACTAATCCATTTACCATTTACCATATCACCCCAATAGAGCACTAGTAGAATGGGAGGCAGAGCCTGCAGCTTTCAGGCCCCTCTTCTGTGGAAGAGAGGACCTTTTTTTAAGATTAGGCTTAAAAATTAGGCTGAAAACCTTCCTCTTTGATAAAGCTTGTAGTTAGGGCAGGATCAAGTGACCCTGAAGCCTCCCTCAGTTATGCTGCTATAGGCCTAGGCTGCTGGGGGGTTCCCATGATGCACTGGTTCTTTTTCATTTACCACTTTTCACTCTCTCTGTGTCTCACTCTGCATTTAATCATTAGTTATTATTAATCTCTGGCTCTCTTCCACAGCATGTCCTTTTTCCTGTCGCCCTCTCCTCACCCCAAACAGGTCGCAGCAGATGACTGCCCCTCCCTAAGCCTGGTTCTGCTAGAGTTTTCTTCCTGTTAAAAGGGAGTTTTTCCCTCTCACTTTCACCAAGTGCTTGCTTGTAGGGGGTTATTTTGAGTGTTGGATGTTCTCTGTAAGTTTTGTAGGGTCCCTACCTTACAATATAAAGTGCCTTGAGGCATCTCTTGCTTTCAGCAAGATAATGTATCCTGCCACAAAGCAAAAATGGTTCAGGAATTTGAGGAGTACAACAACAAGTTTGAAGTGTTGACTTGGCCTCCATATTCCCCAGATCTCAATCCAACTGAGCATCTGTGGGATGTGCTGGACAAACAAGTCTGATCCACGGAGGCCCCACCTTGCAGCTTACAGGACTTAAAGGATCTGTTGCTAACATCTTGTTGCCAGATACCACAGTACACCTTCAGGGGTCTAGTGGGATCTGTGCCTCGATGGGTCAGGGCTGTTTTGGCAGCAAAAGTGGAATCAGCACAATATTAGACAGGTGGTCACAATGTTATGCCTGCTTGGTGCATGTTGTTGCTTTAGCTGAAATATTTGTCAACAATTGGTCAAATGATTAAATGAACATTTTTGTTTTTTGGATTTTCCTCTTTTAATATTTTCTATACCAAATCAATAAGCCATCAACAAGCTTTTGAATCAGACAGAGGAGTTTAAACAACCTCTGGCACATGGCCAATGGCAGTGATCACAACACTTACCATGCTCGAAATGATACTTTAAGTATCTCTTTAGGTGGAAGATGACAGATAAGATGGCCTTGACATAGATAGTGACAGAGAGACAAACTGGAGGATGATGATGACACTGAACCATTTGAAAAGTTTTGACAATTGAGTGTTAAGTGTGTACATTTAAGCCACTTTTATTCAAAATTAAAACATTTAATATATTAAAGACGATATTTACACACATGTACACGGGCAGGAAATCACAGGCCAAACTCCAGTGAAGAAGAAGAAGAAGAAGAAGAAGAAGAAGAAGAAGAAGAAGAAGAGAAAGAAACAGTCTTTATTGTTCTGCAAGAAATTCAGGTGTAACAGTCGCAAAAAAATAAAAACAAGACAAGATTAACAATACTACTATTAATCATAATAATATACTGTACAGGAATAACTTGAACAGGACAGACTATTTACAATATACTATATATTACTATACAATATTTACATACTATTTATTTATTTATTGTGGTGAGAGCTCTGAAAAAGAAAACACCTGCCTTCCTGCCTCCACATCTCCCTAATCATGACATGGCAGTTTTATTCTACTTAGCAACAGGGTGCAGTGACATGGACTCACCCAAAGCCTTCAAGGATAAGATAAACATATTTTCCCGAGACTGGGAAGCCCATAAGATAAACATTCTTCCCAGAGGCTGTGGAGTTAGTCTGGCAACTACTGGTCCCCTACTTTATCTGTCTGCTCGCTAATTTATTTATTTAATAATCTATTATTTACTTCAGCCACTCCCTCTTATTTAATTTCTCTTATTTCCTGCAATTTACCCTGAAGCATTATCATTTTGTTCATACAGTAAAAAATAAAACCCAACAGAGCTACACAGCCTCGTGTTCCAGTATCACTGACTCCTTAATGTAGCTCAAAACTATCTGCAAACCTGGCATCCAGAGAGGATGTACCTTAGAAGTCCCAACCTGAGATGCAAGTGGAAGAGACACTAGGGAAGAGGAGTCGAGGCATCAGACATTTAATGAAATGTGACATATTTGTTTCAGAGCTGTCATTTTAAGGCATTGTCAATTAAACAAGACATGCTGTACAGATTCAACATATGTTCATTATTTTGTGAGAGCCAGCTGCTGAATTTATCACAGTGTGAGAAGTAAATAGATGTACAGATGTCATACATTTGTATTTTTATTTACACACACTTTAGATTATTGCCTTTAATAATACAGCCTATAAATGGAAAAGTAGAAAACTTATCTGTAGAGTCCTGCTGCATGGTTTGTGTATTCCAGATGTGTGTCATCACTCTTTTATATGTGATGGGTGAAAAACTGAGACTCAGGTTTGTGATGTCACCAACACAATGCATTATGGGACCATATTAGAAGCTTATTGGAATGGTGCTGATACAACCCCACATAAGGCAGCAGTGGAAGCCCTTCATGGACTGCAGTCAGATTTTTTCAGGTTTTCCAGGTTGGTAGTGGTAACAAAGAGCTGAGGACACAGAGCCAACATCATATGGCCTGGATAGCAATTTTAAGAAGGAAAAACATCACCTTCATCAACATCACAAAAAATATGCTTGAATGATCGTGCCATTGTCATACTGATAACTATAGCATATTTGACTTTTTTAGTTACATGTCATAGAGCTGTTGCTACATTACACACCTAAGATGTTGCATTTATCTTGGTTTCAGCTGCATGTTGGCTGTAGCTATGTTACAGCAGCCCTGCAGCCTGTTACCATGTAACAGTTAAATGTGCCTAAAGTGTAACAATGGCACCCAGCCAGGATAACACTGTCACATTTCAGAAGCAGTTTAGAATAAAAAAAAAGCAAAAGCATAAAGATTTTCTTATAAAACAAACAAAACCTTTCTGCTTTTATTTTAGGCGTGAAATGCAACAGTGTGATCCTGACTGGGTGCCACCGTTACACCTCGGACACACAGAACTCTGACCCGTATCAACGGACACCTCAAGCTCCTGCACCTGCTGCTGCACGAGAACACAAAGTGTTGTAATGGAACACTTTCCCATCATAAATGGCATAAAATGACTTCACTTTACTTCTGAATGACATTTATTTTCAAGTTTCACAGCAAAGTTTAGTGTTCTACAAAGTAGAACATTCAAGGATATTATTATAGTGCAGTATTCAATACCAAGTAAAGGACATGCACTTACTGGGGTTACTCTAAATTGCCCATAGGTGTGAATTTGGGTGTGAATGGTGGGCTGTCTCTCTGGCATAACAGTGGAATAACATGTAAAAATAAAAACCAAATACATAAATGAAAAAGGCTAAATCCACACGCACACACGGGTATTTTTTTAAAAACAGGGATTTTTCCAAGTATGTTTTGAAAAATATTCACATGAAAAAACAAAAAATAATTTTCTCAAGCGCTGTCAAGAGAATGCCAAAGCAACAGGCTGTGATATAATCTCAACTGTGGAGAAATGCTGGCCGATCAAAAGCCAACAAACAATAACACGGTACACAACAGACATCGAAAAGTCGCACACCTTTCATGCTGTGAGACAAAATCTCTGTTTTTCTTGTTCACAGTTTTTCTGCGATCCAAAACGCTTTTTACATGTGGACAAAAGGCCAAAACACACAAAAAATGCCCGTCTGTAAGTGGACATAGCCAAAGACAAAAAAAAAAATATTACAGTACAGTATTCAAAATGAAGTAAAAATAATTATATACAAAGTGTCTTTGCAGGGCAAACACTGCTAAACCTTTTGCTTGCATGTGTCCCAAAGTCACGGCTGACTGAGTCCCAGAAGCCTGAAGTTATTTATAATTCTTCACTTGTTTGATGTGTAGGTGCTCACCACAAATGGTTTTTGAGAAAATGCTGGGGAACGCGAACATTGGTAGCTCCTAAAAATAAATCAGCCTGAACACGTTCTTTGTGTTCACGTTGATCAGCCCCTGCTAATAACACTCTTTTCTTTCATTGTTTGGCTTCTCTTTATTGTCCCATGCTGCCAATCTTCTCACAGTGCATTTTCAGCATTTGTTGCTGTGTTCTTCTTTATTACCTGTTGGTCCTTGTTTTTGTTTTTGTTTTTCATGGTCACCATTTTCCACATGTTATTAAAGTATGATAGTTTAGTTAAACAGCTACCACATAAACATCCAGAGAATTTTGGGAGTCGCCAAGGATTCAGAGCTCATTATGTTATTTGAGCTGTCATCTTCTGTTGGAAGTATTACATGAACTTATAGTTTGGTTTCCTATGAGTTATCATATCATATATGTTTTCATAAGTTCTTTTATTCTGATGGGGGTGTTTGTGAAACTTTTAGAAAGGAGCTGTCGAAGGAACTGCAGTCCTGTTCACATCCCCCACAGAAACACACACACACACACACACACACACACACACACACACAGAAATTCCTAAAACAAAGGACACCTCCTCACACCTCACACACATATGTAAATGAAAGGGCAGACAACTAGGTTGTGTGAGCTCACAAAGGGTATACTGGAAAAGTACTGCTGACTGTAACTGGGCGGAAATACCAGTCATGTGACTTTCATTGTATGCATGTGTGTGAATAAAAGCTGCGGGAGGCAGCGGCTCGGTGA
>VUQJ01028986.1:5521-23008 GCA_015108635.1 Andinoacara biseriatus | reverse complement strand
TATATATATATATATATATATATATATATATATATATATATATATATATATATATATATATATATATATATATATATATATATATATATATATATATATATATATTGTAAATATTGTATGTATATTTTTTTTTTGGCCAAAAAAAATACATTCACTTCTGTAAATATTAAAGGTGTCTTAATTCCAATAAATTAACACAAAATTACCACTAAAATCAGTATTAATTAAAATAACTTAATTATTTTAGTTAGTACTCACATATCGTTTCTGCTTTTCAGTGTAAATGTATAAATGTAAACACATACACACCCACACGCACCCCCTCCACAAACACACATGCACGCACGCGCACACACACCCACACACACACACACATAACCCCCCCAGCACACACATACACAGAAAGACGCAATGTCCCCCGATTGCTTGTAATCCCTTTGTACCCACTGTGCTGTGGCGCCTCCTCAGCTTCAACATTCCCGTCACTCAGCAGCATAAAAGCTCATGAACAGCCCCACAAAGAAGGGCCTCTGACCTAACAAATTGGTTGGCTTTTTTGGGATTTTGTTAAGTTCTGTGTGTGTGTGTGTGTGTGTGTGTGTGTGTGTGTGTGTGTGTATGTGTGTTTATATAGGCTGATTAATCTTTATGGTCCGTTTGAACAACGTCTGACTATGGTGGAAAAAATCACAGTGGAAGGCAGACGCAAGGGTCATGTTTATGGTTTTGGTATTGTTTAAATGAGCTATTTGCACATCTTACCTGATAAAAGCCCCAAATAATTATGTAACAAGTGGGGGGAAAAAAAGGATAGAGTCAAGTTCAAATCCAACATACACTTATGCACAGCTGGCCAATCGTGACATAAAGCAAGTGTGAGTGAACATTGGATTATAGGTTTTGGAAAGTAGTCACACAGAACATCCCCTAATCTGATATCAGCAAGGTATGTGGTGGAGGAAGTTTCTGAAGCTTCTGCAGTTTAAATAATTACATGAGTGTAAACTTTGCCATTAGTTATAACAAGATAATCAGACTCAGATTTAACAAACTAAAGCAACCAGTTCCTGCACTGGTTTAAGGTTAATATTGTATATCACACATGTAGTATTAACTCCCACTTAGCAGTCCCTTTCTGACTTTACCATGAAGTGTTGTTATGTTCTAGCCATATCAATAACATTTGGTTTACAGTGATGTAAGCGATCAGGCAGGTCTTGTCACTAGGTTGAGTAATAGTTAGGTAATATTAAGCATGTTTACCAGATGAGTTGTAAGAATGCTGAACTGTTGTGTCAGCAAGTGTTTTGAAAGTGAAGTTGTTCTGATAGTTCAGAGGTTATGATACATGCTGACATATTTTAAAAATGTCCCGAAACGTTACTTTAATGCTGTATTTTTGAAGTTAGTGTACATTGCTGCTGACAGCATAGCAATTTACCTATAAGCATACCAGACACTGAACTAATTGTGGGAAGATGGTCCAAATACAAAATGACCAACATTTCTTTGTGAACAGGCAATAATAAAAGTCAAGTTAATATACAGTCCTCACTTTCTCACTTATAAATGAGAGTAACACATTGTAAATTTAATCTAGTTTGGTAGAATACTATTTACTAACAGTAGATAGTAGTCTAACTAATGTGTATCACTGAACTGTGACTCTAGGACAGTAGTGCTGATTTCTAAATTAATATCTACATACCATAGTCTATAAAACACACCCAATTGAAAATAAAGTCATTTTGACTGAGAGAGAGAAGTAGAAAAAAATTATAAGTAAGCAAAAAGAAAAATTCTGGAGAACACAAGTCCTTTCCAGTTTATTCCATTAGGGTTGTGTTCTAAAAAAATTAAAAAAAAAAATAAGTAAAGAAACAAAGACTCCAAAATAAATAAATAAATACACATGGGCAATGTGACCATTATACAGAATTTAGAGCATAATGTTGGTGTCCATTTATCTAGCAAATATACTATGCAAAAAGGTCATGAAACAGCTGAGTAGGTGGTTGGGGAAGGTTTGGAAGGTGTAGAGGTGTACCACAAATCCTACTGGTGGCAGCCCCCCAGCCCCCCACTGCCAAGCACCATCTGAAGAGTAGGGTGTGAAGGGCTGGTGTCAAATGGGGGCAGGAGGTCGCACTGTCTCCCAACTCTTGCATGAAGAGGGATGGACCAGTTGTATACGTGTGTATGTGAGATTGTGTTTGTGTGTGTGCTTGGTGTTGTACAGGGTGTGCATGTTGCCCATGTGTAGGCAGAGGTTCGTCAGTATGTTGTGAGGTGACAAAACACATACAAGTGCACACACCCAGACAAGGAGGTTGAGGGAATGGGGGCCCTTGATTCAGATGGAACTCGTTAGAATGTCACAGATTCTGATCCCTGTTGGGTTATGGTATTATGTATGCAGAGCCATATTACGCTTGTTTTGGCTGTCTGCAAGTGCTAGCCCCCTGCTGATCCCCATGCAGCCTAAAAAAACAGAGCTTGGGTGAATTAGTTTCTTCTCATAATTTTCTTTTGTTATCTTCTGGCAAGTGAAACAAAGCAAGAGCGGCTATCACTATTCATTTGACAAGCTTAGTCCAAGTGGTTTTTAACATGTGAATACAAAAATGCCTTAATACTCCCCTGAAGAGCCATCACCTTGTCCAGATGGTTTGGAGATAAACTGGCTATGACATGTTTTTTTTTAGAAGCACATAGCTCAGATAGTTGTGTATTAGAGAAAGTGAAAACTGCTCCAGAAATTATATACAGCAGGGGCTTCAAAATCATTACATTCATTACCAGTCAAAAGTTTGGATATACCTTCTAATTCTTTTTTAATTTTTTAATTTTTTTCTGCATTAGAGATTAACACTAAAGTCATTCAAACTGTGGAAAAGGTGTTAAACAAACTGGATTATGTTATAGTGGCAGTGGTGCAGCAGGTAGGCAATCGCCTTGCAGATGGAGGGTTTCTGGTTCAAGCCCCTGTCCTTTCTATATTTTAGATTCTTCAAAGTAGGCACCTCTTGCTTAGATGACAGCTTTGCATGTCTTGGCATTTTCTCAAGACAGCTGTGCCTTGTCAAGAGTTAATTTCTTGCATTTCTTGCACTCTTAATGTATTTGAGACCATCAGTTTTGTTGTGAGAAGGTAGAGTTGGTGAATAGCCGTATTTGAGTAATTTTCTAATCCATATTATGCCAAAAACTACTCAAATAAAAAAGAAACTAAAAAGAAAAACAAAAGTCCATCATTACTTAAACTCTTTAATAGCAGGCGATTGAATGAGAAGGTCTGTCAAAACTTTTGACTTGTACCGTATAGTGACAATGTTGACTGCAATTTACAGCTGTCCATGTAAGCAAGCTACCTATGTAAACTCAATCTTGTTTAGAGTGTCAAATCAAGGTCAACAGCTCAAAGCTTTTATATTGTAAGGTAACGACCCAGTAATAATACAAAGAAAACCCCTGCAATCAGATGACCCAGTATGAGCAGGCACTTGGCAACAGTGGGAAGGAAAAACTCCCTTTTAACAGGAGTAAACCTCCCACAGAACCAGGCTCAGGGAGGGGCAGTGATTGGCCGTGACAGGATGGGGGTGGGGGGAGGGAGACAGGACAAAGGACAACTGTAGAAGAGAGACAGAGATGAATAATAGTGAGATAATGTGTGAAGAAGCAATGTTTAGCACATCATGGAAATTCTCCAGGAGAACAGAATATTGCTATGTAACTAAGGATGGATTCAGGGTCACCTGATCCAGTCCTAACTGTGAGCTTTATCAGAAAGAAAAGTTTTGAGCTTAATTTTAAAAACAGAGAAAGTGTCTGTATCCCAAACCCAAACTAGGAGCTCATTCCAAAGAAGAGGGGCCTGAAAGCTGAAGGCTTTGCCTCCCGTTCTACTTTTAAATACCCAGGAACCACAAGTAAGCCTGCAGTCTGAGAGCAACGTGCTCTATTGGGGTGATACAGAACTATGAGGTCTTTAAGATATGATGCAGCCTGGTTAATCAAAACCTTTTATGTGAGGAGGAGGATTTAAAACACTGGAAGTAATAAATGCATGAAGCAAGTTTTCCAGCATCACTCTAGGACAGGATGTTTCTAATTTTGGAGATATTGCACAAATGCAATAAAGCACTCCTATGTATTAGATTAACATGCATTGAAGGACATATCCTGGTAAAAAAAACTGGAGGCCAAGGTAATGTCATCCAGAGTAAATATCTGGATAGACACCATTTCTACGATTTGCAGGGTCAAGTACAATGACTTCAGTTGTATCTGAATTTAGATGCAGGAAATTAGAGGTCGTCCAGGTCTTTGTCTTTAAGACATTTCTGCTGTTTAACTAATTGGTGTGTGCCATTTGGCTTCATGGATAGATAAAGCTGTGTATCATCTACATCTATCATCTCAATGAAAATGTATTCTGTGTCCTCTAATAGTACTGCCTAAGAGAGGCATGTATAATGTAAATAGCACTGGTCCTAGCCAGTGATGTCAGTAATGCTACTTAGTTACTTAGTAACATGTTACTCTAATCTGACTACTTTTTTTTGGTAACAAAAAAGGGGAGGTCCTGCCGGTGTTGTGCCAAAAAGTGATCGTCTGCCAAAAAGCAATTTTCAGTGTTTGCCAAAAAATGGATGTAAATGACCTATAATCTGTCAATCAAACATCTTTCATGAATGATATCAGTGTGAGTGAGAAACAGCATTTCTATCACAGGGTAGAAGCTGCACTCAGTTTTTGGCAAAGTGACTTTTATATATTAGTTTTTTTATTGAGGTCATTGACATTAAAAATGTGTTTTTAAACAGAAATCTGTCTCAGAAGGCTGCAGAAATTGTAACAAATATAAAATCACAGTTCTATAAAGATATTTTAAGTGGTCAAAAGGCACTGGATTCATTATAATGTAGGTACAATAACACAGACTCCTAAAGATTGTTGAAAAACAGGCTATTTCTTAATTTATATATAAGCCCTTCTTAAATCATGCTGACTTCACTCTGTTTACCAATATAAGCAAATAATTGCGTAGCACACAGAAACATCAGAATCACTTTATAGGAGACCATCACTTTATGGCACAACACCGGCAGCTGTTGAATGTAACTAATAAACTAATAATAATAATGCCTTAGACTTTTATAGTGCTTTTCAAGGTACTCAAAGACACTTTACAATTCCATGCACTATTCATTCACACCTCCATCATACTTGGTGGTGGTAAGCTACTAATGTAGTCACAGCTGCCCTGGGGCAGTCTGACAGAAGCGTGGCTGCCAATTCGTGCCTACAGCCCCTCGACCACCACCACATTCGCACTTAGACAATGTCTTGCTCAAGGACACAGCAACAGCATCCACTCAGAGGGGGACTCAAACCAGCAACCCGCCTGTTGCACCTACGCCCTGCGCCACTGCCTGAAATCTGCCTAAAACTCTGATCAAATGGCTGTTTTACAACTACTCTTTCAAGAATTTTTCAGATAAAAGGAAGGTTGGAGATTGACCTTATAATTAGCTAAGACAGCTAGATCAAGTGATGGCTTTTAAGCAGTGGATTAATTACTTATTGTTTAATGGTTTAATTAATTATTAAACGCCTGTGGTACATATATGAGGCTTCATTTTACGATCATATTTAAGCAAAGTACTACCATTAATGGTAGTACTTTGAGCAGTCTTTCAGTGAGATGGGATCTAATAGATAAGTTGATGGTTTGGAGGAAGTAAATATTGAAGTTAAGTGGCTCAAAGAGAGAAAGCATCTAAATATATCTGTAGTACTGAATGTTGCTGTACATAGTGGTACGTCAGTGAGATGGTTTCACATAATTTTCTTTCTAATGGTGAAAGTTACAAAATGAATTTCGTGAAGTCATTACTTAGTTAAGGTTAAAGGAATACTTGCCTTAACAGAGCTCTGACTCTTTGTCAGCCTGGCTGCAGCACTGAAAAGAAACCTGGGGTTGTTTTGATTTTCTTCAATCAGTAATGAACAGTATGCTGTCCTGGCTTTCCAGCAGAATACTTTTTTTATAGAACAACACACCTTTTTTCCCGGCTAAGTTAAGTTCCTCTAAATTAGTGAGATGCCATTTCCACTCCAGCTTACAGGTTATTTTTTTTTAAGGCACGCGTTTGTGAGGTATACCAGGGAGTCAAGCACTTCGGATTTGAGGCTTTTGTTTTTCAGAGAAACCACCATATCCAGAGTTGGACTCTATTGTCAAGATATTGAGAAAATGAAATGTCTTCTGGAGAAAGTTTTTATGATGAGATAAGACAAAGAGCTTTTGGCCATAATAACAAGAGATATATTTGGAGGAGTAAAGGTGATGTTTCAAAACTAAGAATACTGTACTAACCTGAAGTATGATGGTGGTAGCATCATGTTCTGGGGCTCTTTTGCTGCCAGCTGTGCTGTTGCTTTGCGCCAATGTGTTGTATAAGGGCTTTGAGTGCTCAGTCAGAGTAGAAAAGCGCTATATAAGAGCTAGTCCATTTACCATTTTACCAATGGAAAAATAAAGAGGGATGACTGCCTTTAAATTCTTTGCCTTCACCTCAAATCAACAGTCAGATGGTTAAAAATTGACACAGTTTGGTGCTTCAACAGGACATTGATGGCACTGATCCCAAACACACAACAAAACTGGAATTAATAAAGCCAACATTAAGCTTGTAGAATGGCCTTCCTAAAGTCTTGACCTCAACCCTATTGAAAATATGTGGCTAAAAGCCGGGGCTGTGTTTGGGAACCAACCAATTCTGCCAAGAAGAATGGTCATATAGCCTGCCAGAAGTATGCCTGATGCTTGTTGACAGCTACCAAAAGTGTTTGGTCATAGTGCAACTTGCTAAGGGACATTTACCAAATATTAGTGTATTGGGAAATATAAAACAGTCTGACCAGATTTTATAAAAAGGAAAATAGATAATAAATTGATAGATTCATAGTGCTTATCTGCTCAATTTAATCATTCAAAGCACTTTCTTAACACAAGCCTCAATCACACATTCACACAAGTGCTTTTTTTATTGCCTTGGCACTTTTAATCTAACAGGCACTTGCTCACACTCCAATAGATGCATTAGGAGTAACTTGGGGTTCAGCATCCTCACTGAGGACACTTTGACATGCAGATTGAAGAAGCCAGGGATTGAACCACCACGCTTCTGATTAGTATCATCTGCTCTATCTCCTGAGCAACACTTCTTAAAGGTTTTGTCTTTTTCACTGGAACTTTAAACCAGTCACTTTTTGTCAGAATGATAAAATTGGTATTCAATTTGGCATTAAAAAGATCTTAAATCTCATGAAACTCACAACCATTTTATACACCAGATGTCCCTGACAGACCTCCAAAATGCTAGTCGTGGCAGCAAGAAGTCTTGTGACATAACTGTCAAGTCCCTTTTTTATATAACATTAGGAGAACTAAAACAGAACAGACACAAAATGGCTGCTGCAAAAATGGCTGCAGATGGGAGCTGTGTTGCACAGTGCAAAGTCTAATGAAAAGGGAGAAGTGAAGGAGGGGCGGGTGATGTCGAGAGCAGCCAGTCAGTGGATCAGTCACTCCAGGCCTGGCCTCTCAGTGGGGGGTTGTGCTTGGGGCGAGATCACAGGCCTGCTGCCTCCCTGATGCCTTCACAGGCACACAGTGACAGATAGGAAGCTGTTGGCACCAGGTTGCCTCACTTATTCACCCCAGCACTGCTTTAGCACAGCGATCTTTTCTGTAACCCATGTTCTCATTCACTTAGCTTGACCTACATGTAGACCTGATCTCTTCATCATCTTACCGCCTCAGCAAGCCTGAAAAACAAAACAGGTTATGGTCAGGGTTTTTATGTTTTTATATTTAAAAACTAACATATAATACTGAACAATTTTGTGGTACTCAGCTATGTCATATTAGCTCACTGTTACATGCATGGTACATTTTCTTTAATTATGTATATTGTGGATCTGTGGGTCATACTCACTTCATGCTCACCAGTAGCAAAGAAGCATTTGGGGAAATATGAACTGTCCTAAAGTTTTCCAAATGAACTGAATTTTTCAAAAGATTTATTTCAAACACTTGAGTCTTATCTATAGTTATTATTGAAATTTAATCACACAAAATAATATCATGAAAAAGTTATTTTTTCATAATTTATTTCAAAAAGCTAAATTTTCATATATTCTATATTCAACCATTTTTTAAATTTTGTTCAGTCCAGCTGATACCTCATGAAACTCAGAAATTCAGTATCTGAGTTAAATAAGAGCACCCCTGAGCGGGTACAAACGCTTGCCTGTTTGGGATTTGTAATATGGGAAAACAGGAGGGGAAGGATAATTTGGTCAAAATGCATGAAAGCGATGGGCCTTGGTCAGGATGCAGTCGTTGTGATAATGAACACGTCTGTGAAGTTTGATGGGTTTAGCTCAAACAGTATTCATCAATGGTGTGAATTTAAACATCCTAAGTCACATTGTTCTTGAGTTATCGCATTCACATGATTTTCAGAAAACCTGACCTCTGACCTTTACCTTTAGGTCAAAGTTGACAAAATTCAAAATCATCGGCGATTTCTAGTAGATGAACAGGATATCCTGAACAGGATAAGCAGAAGTGAATGGATGGATGGCTATGACAATAGTTTTAATGCTAATATGCTAAAAACAATTTAAATTATTATTTTGAGTAAATTGCTATGCAAACAGTATAAGTACAATTTACCTGCCATGTAGGGAAAAGTATAGTAGGAAAAGGTGCACAAGCAACAGGAAGGGAGATGAAAAGTTGACCCAAGAACTTGGGAGTGCTTCACAAGGTGTGGACTGAGGCTACTGTCGGTATGCCTAGGTTCAAGAGTCTGAAGGAAGAGGTGAGAGACATGAAATCCAAGGTGTTTGAAGTCCATTGTAAAGTTTCCACAGTCTGTGATTATTTCTGGTGTCATGTCCTCTGCTGGTGTTGGTGGTCGTTGGTCCACTGCGTTTCAACAAGCCAAAAGTCAATGCAGGTGTCTATCTGGAGGTTTTATAATAATTTATGCTGAAAAGCTTTACATCTCCGTAGTTTCCGCAGTTTCCTTTTCCAGTACGGTTTAGCACATGCCCAACTACCAAATGGTTTGCTTGATTGGCCAGAGAACTTATCTGACTGTAACCCCATAGAGAAACTATGGGGTATTGTCAAAAGGAAGGTGAAAAACATGTGACGCCAAAGAGCAGACGTGAGATGGCTGTAAAAGCAGCCTTAGCTGCATTTTTTTTAATGAATTACATGAAAAGGGCAGAGCTTTTTCACAATGCTCTAATCTTTTGAAATGCAATTACTCCATGCATGTGTGCTGAATACATTTTAAGCTAAAATAAGACAGCTTATAGTTTATTGAGCTCAGGTGCCGGAATATTATTGTGCCATGTCATAGATAGATATGACACATTTGTCATACAGATATAACAAATTCAAAAAATAACTGACTCCTACAGTGAGGGAATCCAGCCTTTCTGAGGAAAATAGTTTACTTTCACTTTCAAACTAAGTAATCCATCTTATGCAATTTATATTCCCTCCCCTCTAAACACACATATATCCCCTCTTTCTACATTTCTGTTCCCTTTTCTTACATTCTGCTGTGACCCTGACTGTTGAAAGTCAGTCGGCTTCTATTAGTATCAGGCTATACTGATCGTTATCCATCAATTAGGCTGACATAAGCAAGGGCCCACAGAGAAACATCTGCAGCTGCTGTGCTCGAAGCTCACTGTGACTCACAGAGCTCAGTGTTTAGAAAGATCAGTTGGTGAATTTTAGATTTGAAGATAGTAACCGTGTAAATGATGGATGGCTGGTAACTTAAAACCAGTTGTTTTCTTAGTCTGGATTAGGGCAGCTATTAGGTGAGCTATTTTGATGAAATGATTCCATCTATTCCTTCCACTTACTGAATGGCATATTAAAAACACACAAACATAAAATTTAGTTACTTGAACACAAACAAATGTGAATGTAGGCCATAAAATATCCCCCTATTAAAGTTACTGGTGGGTAGGTATTAGAGGATGTTAAAATTACCTCCACTTCATAGAAGAATTCATCAGGAATGACTAATAGGTTTTGCTAATATGCTTCCTTGTGCCCTGTCTTGTCCTGAGATCCAGAAATCATTCCCCCTCTGCTATCATAGGAGATCATACCTCATGCAAATCATACCTCAAATTACATTGAGGAGACAAAGAGGGATGACAGCAGTGCCTTCTGGGGGAGCTTAAATGAGGAAACAAAGGTCTGCCTGTGCAGAAACTGTAGTTTTTAAGCAGATATACCGCTGCTCAAGATGTCATATGTAAACTGTGTCACTTAAAACTGAAGCTGGAACCAAGGCGCTCTCATTTGGGATTCAGTTGCTCTATCCTCATATCCCAGGCTTACAATTCTCTCATATTGTTGGAGCTATAAGACACAAAGATGAGACATAAGTGTTGGAAGTAAGGAGACTTTAACATAAGGAAAAGTACCAGTCAGTGCCCTCATGCACCAACTCCATCTCAATTTACCACTTTGTCTGTTGCTGTCCTGATACTGTACAACTGTTCCCAACAAAGGCCAAGATCTCCACCATGTACAACTCATACCATTTTACGAGGATTGCAGTGTTTTCATTTCTTTTCCCATTTCAACAAAGCATTACTTAGTTTCTTATGAAAGCCAAATACAGTTTCACAGTTGGCACAATTAAACTTTCTAATGCATACTTTATTGGAGAATTTTTGTTACAACAGCAAGAAAATGGTACCATCTACAATAAATAAGAAAGTGAGAGTAGAGTGCAAAACTATGCATATACAGTAATATAAACAAAATAAATAAACTATATTAGGGATACAACCAAAGATTATTTTGGTAGTTGACTAACTACTTTTTATGAATATTCAATTAGCCAAAAATTATTTCAGTCTTACCTCACCTGTCCGAGCCTGCCCACCCATAAGGATCACCTTGTTACCTCTTCTCACAATTAAAATAATGACCCATAAAAATATAAGCTTGAAACTAATCACATGTAATTTTAATGTAATTTATTGTGACCATCACAATAAATATTGAATAAGGAATCCATATTAAAGTGAATGCATTTTTTATTTTTAAATGAAAACATAATGTGCAAATAAGTAAATTAAAAAGTTCAAAAAAGGCTTCAAATTAAAACAAATGAGTTTTTCGTCTAAAACAAAAGAAAAGATGGTTCAGTTCATGAAGAGGTTTACTATTCAGAATGAACGCTAATATTAATACGAGAAAAAAATAGGAGACAATGTAGCTGCTCCTATTGGCCTTCAATCGTTAGCTAATAACTGAAATGGTGCCGCTTAGCAAACATCATCCATGAGACCTTGTTTCCGACAGGTAAACTAACAGAAACATTGCTGTACAAACATTAACACTAACACTCTAAAATGTGCCCATCCAGAGCTGACGTCACAGCTCCAGGGTGCCGGCATTTTAAACGCTCAGCGTTGCAGTGATGCTGCTGTGGAATGAAAGCTCTGCTTTGCACAGTCCACATTCAGCTTTATTTTTGTTTCTGTGAAATGCTCCCACACTGTTGACAGTCTGTCTCCATTTTCTTTCATTTTCTCCACCCTCCTCTTCCTTCCACCATTGTTGGGTTGTTCACGTGACTTTCTTCTACATTGGTATTGATGTTATTGGCAGACAATGGAGGCAATACTGACCCATATCATCCTGTAGTGTATTGCAGTTACAAAATCACGTGCCGTGGTACCTTGATTTGCGAGTGTCCCAACTAATGACTTTTTGAGATACGAGCGGTTGCTTGGTCAAATTTTTGCTTTATTTTGCAAGAAAATATTTGAGTTACGAGTAAGTGAAAATACACCGTCTGCTTGTTCCATTTGTTTTTTTTTCCTCACACTATGCACTCATTTGTGTTGGATGGTTGTTGCTGTGTTTGATTATTTTCCACATTTATTTTGGAACATTGGTCCATAGAAAGCGAATGCCAAGATCGGTGCTGAAAATGCTGATGACCATGGATACAAAGCATAAAATTATCAAAAAACACGAGTGATGTGTCTGTGTTGCTGTTTTGGAAACACGTGCACTCTTACGAGTTTGCCAAAAAAGGCAAAAGAAGGAGGAGAAGATTAAGTGAATTAAAAAAAAGGAGCATTTAAGTTTAGCAATCTCAAAATCTGTCTGACTTTCACTTAAAACCAATTTATTTCTTTACATTCTCTCTTGTTATATTCTATGCAGTATTATTTTTTTATACATTATTTGTTTATAAAGTTCTCTACATTTTTCTTATTAATAAACAAAAAAATTGTGGTGTTTTTGGCGGGGAATGGATTAATGACATTTCACTTCATTTCTATGTGAAATTCTGATTTGACATATGATCAAATTAAGTTACGAGCTAGGTCAAAGAACAAATTAAACTCATATGTCAAGGTACCACTGTACGTGGTTTTAGAATATGACACATCAACATTAAAGTTCCATGTTGACTAATTTTTGTAGTCAGCATCATCGATTATGTTGCTGAATCGTTGCAGCCCTTAAAAATATTAATGTAGGTAAAGAAGAGTAATAGTAAGACTGACATTGTGTATTAATTATTTGCATTAGTAAATAATATGTACGCTAATCTGAATATTTATCAGACATAAGTCTAGAAGGGCAACATGCACTAAACAGGTATTGTACAGGTGCTCTATCAGTTATTTCAAATTGAAACTCGACAAGACAAAAAAAATTTTTAAAAATCAACTTAACATTAGAAACACTGGCCTCAATTTAACAAAAAGTAG
This sequence comes from Andinoacara biseriatus, assembly GCA_015108635.1. Taxonomy (NCBI): domain Eukaryota; kingdom Metazoa; phylum Chordata; class Actinopteri; order Cichliformes; family Cichlidae; genus Andinoacara; species Andinoacara biseriatus. The sequence goes on along the minus strand of VUQJ01028986.1, from coordinate 10,153 downwards.
CTAGCAACTAACTAGTAGCATAATTTAGGTTTTAAAACCTGGTAGATTTGATGCGATTTGATTACTGTTTAATCACAGTTAGACAGACAAGCAATGCTAAGGAGGGATAGACAGACACAAATAATGGAGATAGCAGCAGAAACAGTTAAGTATGTATATATATTACAGGAGATGCACTGAGCCAGGTTCAAGATAATGCAGGAACTCAGGACAGAAACAAATGAGTGGAGCTGAGACAGGAAGACAGAGAGAGATAGCAGTGGCTCAGACACATGAAAGAAACAATACATTGGCACAGACACAGGAAAGATACAATACACAAGGGGAGAAAGGGGAGACTGACAGTGCAAGTACAAAGACAAGTACTAAAGAGGATGAACAGTTTGTCTTCTTGACTTTGGTGTAGTAAAGAAGTGAAGACATCTGGAATGAGAGAAAGATACAGATAACAGAGCCAGTGAGAGTGGATAAATTCTGGAATGAGAGAGAGATACAGCAAGGGGAAGCAGTGAGAATAGAAGAAATCTGGGACGGGAGAGAGATACAGGAAAGAGAGCCAGTGGATGAAATTTGTGTGAGAGAAAGATCCAACAAGAGGAGCCAGTGAGAGAAGAGGAAATATTGGAAGATAGTAAGATCCAAGGGGAAGGAGAAGAAAAAGAGACCCTGAGAGCTGGAAGAAAAATGTACGGAAAAGGCTACATAATACAGGCCAAAGTTATGTGACTGCAAAAAGCATGCTTGTACCAGCTCGAAAAGCTCAAAGACAAAGACGAGAGTCGGAGAGGGAAAACATTTTTGATCGGTTTGGGGCAATGGGAGATCTAAAAAGACAAAATGACTTTATCATCAACCACATGGCTATCAAACCAAAAAAGAAAGAGACAACTCAGACTGAGTCACAATGGATGAACTCAATAGAATACAGTGACTACACAGGGAAATCAAATTCTAGTGTGCAAAGAGTGCTTTCTAAAAACACTGGATATCTCAGAGAAGTTTGCCAGGTCTGCAGGGAATAGTCATCTTTTTAGTGATCTGGGGACATCACCCCCAGGCATGCAGGGAAACCTGGTAGCAAAATCTCAGAAGAGAGTAAAAGTCGAATCAGAGAGTTCATTAAATCTTTCCCAACTGTTGAGTCAGACTACTGGCGAAAAGATGCAGCAACACAGTACCTTGAGGGGAATTTAATAAGCTTTACAATCTCTATGTCCAGAAATGCAATGAAGAATGGAAGGTGAGGACAGAGAAATGTAGTTTCTCCAGGCATGTATTTAGCACAGAATTCAACACAGGCTTTCATCAACCAAAAAAGATGCATGCAATTACTGTGAATGGTAAAACTGTTTAATTTGCAGTGACAAATGAACACATGGTGAAGAATACCACCAGAGCACCAGAACAGAAACACACAAAGACCCAAGAGCACAAAGAAAATGGTAAAAGACAGCACAACAACAGCCTTCATTTAAAGTGGTGTCTTTCAAACTTGAACAAGTGCTTACTACACCATGGAGTAACGTGAGCAGCCTCTATTATTCAAAAAAGTTGAACACCTACAACCTGAAAGTATATGATTTAGGCAGCAGGGTGACAAAGGGCTACATGTGGCATGAAGCTGAAGGGGGACGTCTGAAAGCAGTACCTGTATGGTCAAGTATCTGCCCTCACTGTAAGATACTGACCATGTAGGATTGTACTCCAACACACACGGAGGACAGAACAAGAATAGCAGGTTCAATGCCATGTGCCCCCAATCAGTAAATAACTTGCCCATGTAGTGTCTGATCCTCAAACTGCAAACGGCTCTCCTACTCCCCAAATAAGGGACTGACCATCCATATGGTAAACAAGTCTATGATCATGTGAAGCTGTTCTCCACACCTATATATGGTAGAAGTTAGAAATGTTGGAGTTGGACAGAAGAAAAACAGTATATAACCTTTGTACACCCTTTTCTGAACTGAGATTCCTGGGTGATCTTTGTACAAACACCTGTTTTGACACCATCTGTTTTGTAATAAACTACATTTTGCACAAGATTTCTCCAGGAAGCACTCACCAAAGAAGATACAGCACCCATTTCTGTAACTGAACATAAAATCATGGAATCTGGACACAGCCAAATAGAATGTGACAGTGTCCACACATTTATTGAGACTGCCAGAGGAAATGTGCGTATCTATAGTCCACAAGGCTATTACACACTTGTGAGGACGGCAAGGAAGAACATCTCATACAGTGTGATTGAGCTTGGTCATTGTGAGTTCCTTGATTTCAAGCCTTTTTCATTACACAAAATGCAAAACAAAATGAAGGACACAGAGGGAAACAGTGTTCACTGGCAGAAAATAAAATGGCTGAGCTGCACAAAGGTAAAACCAAGAAGCGTTCAGCTTAAATATGAAGTCTCTAAGCAAGCATTCAGAGTGCTTAAAGATGGGCAGGCGACAAGAGGGTCTCGTGGAACAGAACCTAAAAAGTTTAACACACATCCACCTGGGATCATTGGCCGAAAGAAAAAAACACTTGGTCACACTGTGCACTAATAGCAGCATTCCCCCTTCCTATCTTGACTTATCTCTGCCAGCCAATGACTCATCAGAGTGGGCCTACTGACTAAGTTTAAATATTAGAACACAGAGCAGAGACGAGAACCTACATGAGCTTAGAAACCCCAAGTGGCTGCAGCCAATACTGAAGATTAAGCCATAATGGATTTTAGTGTGCTGAGCCATAAACATGCAGGAAGATCTCCACCAGTGTTTGAGCTTCCTGTTGAGACCCAACAGAGACCAGTCAGCACATCCTGCTGCCACGTAGGCAGCACGGACACCCAGCAACCTAGCGCTACAAGAGCAGAGGAACAGCAAATAGACCCAAAGCCCAGGAAGGACACTTAGCTGGCACAACCAGGACTCTTGGGCATACTGTCACTGGCACGGGACAACTGAGCCCCAGTAGACACCCACGCAATCCCCCCACGCCCAAAACAGAGCAAAAGGTGCCCATGAGGGACTGGGCACCAGGCCCACAGGTTTCTATTGGAAAACAAATTCCTTCAGAAGAGAATCTACAGTAGTACTTTTTGGCATTTTCAGACTTTATTTTGAGAGTGTAGGAAAGAGTCGACAGCAAGTAGAGGTTGTGCACACCAAACAGGCAACACAGAACACAGAAAGTGATCCTTGACTTCCATGGTTTTTGCTGACTAATGAACATGAAAGCATAAAACGATTAATGGCTCTGCAAATGTTTTTAAACAAATGCTAAAATCTAAATCTAAAAATGAATTGATTACTCTTGGGTCCTCTCATTTTAGATGTGATACAAGAGGGCAGGTCCGACAGATAGCACTGGGATTGTGAAACAGTACAGTATGTGTGTGTTGTGCTCTACAGAAATGTGCCAGAAATATGAGGGGCTCTGTTCTAAACAGTTTTGCTGAAGAAAAGCTTCTGTACAGGACGGATCAAAAGATTTAGGCCTGCACTTACAATTATGGGGAATAATTCTGTGCCAATGTCTTTCCAGATACATTTCAGCAATAGCCATAGCGCCAATTATCACTGTCGTGCATGTTTACATTCAGCATTACTTGGTGCACTAAGATGTCTGTAGCTCATCTTAGTAAAGTGTGTATCTCCTTTGTGTGCTTCATTTAAATACTCTATTTTAAAAAAGATGGGCTATGAAAGGATTGCTCCAAACACAACAACATACTATAAATAATCTTTAATTTTTATGGTCTTTTAATTTTTAATTTTATTTTGAGGTAGGCAGAATATCAACCAAAAATGCCCCCAAAAAAAACAAAAACCACATGGGATAAAGTTTATAAATTGATTTGCATGTCATTGAGTATTTGATCTCCAAGCAAAACATGACTTAGTACTTGGTGGTCCACTTTGTTTTAGCATACAAACTGGTGAGCCAAAAGATCCAACTGGGCACACTGGATGACTTTACTAATTGTAAAACTGCAGAAAAAGAGGCCAGAACCTTTGGACTTTTCACTATATTTTGCACCAGGAAACACTGCATTGCAAGACATCAAGAATTGATCAACTTGTGTAATTTGTGTGTGTGTGTGTTACAGCAATGGTACACCAGCACTATGAACCTTATAGAGGCGTGGCTGACTGACCGTATGGACCTGCAGCTCCATATTTATCAGTTGAAGATTCTTATTAGGATTGTCAAGGTGAGAATGGCTTACTTCTATTTCTGTTATTATTATTGTTGTTGTTGTTGTTATTATTATTAATATTAATAATAATATTAATATTTTAATGAGAGTAAAATGTAAAATTTTTCTATCATCTATTGTTAATATAATATTCACAAGAGTATAACTGGGTAACATTACAATGTTACACTGATTCTTCACACATCATTTGATCCTCATCATTCTTTTAAAAAAAAGGAAATTGTCTCATGGGTGATAGGGTACTATGAGGTCTTTAAGATAAGATGGAGCCTGATTATTCAGGACCTTGTGTTTGAGGAGAATGATTTTAAATTCTATTCTGGATTTAACAGGGAGCCAATAGAGTGAAGCCAATATGGGAGAAATCTGCTCTCTCTTTCTAGTCCCTGTCAATACTTTAGCTGCAGCATTTTGGATCA
>VUQJ01028985.1:5644-20409 GCA_015108635.1 Andinoacara biseriatus | reverse complement strand
TAGATTGTTTCTATATATTACTGTGGTTTCGTTCATTCTGATGGGGATGTGTTTGTGAAACTTAAAGAGCTGTCGAAGGAACTATAGTCCTGTTCACATCCCCCACAGAAACACACACACACACACACACACACACACACAGAAACTCCCACAACAAAGAACACCTCCTCACACCTCACACACATATGTAGAAGAAAGGGTATACTGGAAAAGTACTGCTGACTGTAACTGGGCGGAAATACCAGTCATGTGACTTTCATTGTATGTATGTGTGAATAAAAGCTGCGGGAGGCAGCGGCTCGGCGAAGATCCTCCTGTGTGTCCTGCGGGACACAGAGGACGGCTTCCCTTGCAAGTAAAATAAGAGTTGTGCGTTTGTTCCTTGTTTTTATAAAATGATCTGAACCTATCATATCCCAGTTCATCTTCTCCTCCGCGACTGCTCGGATGTGTCCTCTCTGACACGGCGGACGTCTCAGTTTTTTTTGAAATTGAACCATCTCAGAAATCAGATGTGAACTTAAAAAGCGTCGACGGGGGAGCGGAGGGCTTTGTCAGCTCTAACATCTTCCTTGAAAAACCGCAACCACAACACCGATAATTCTGTTGTTTCGACTGTCGTGATCTCCGGCGAACCCGTCGGCTCCGCTTTCATCTCTGGCGGCTTTGGGGGGGAGGGAGGGGGGAGGGAACGCTGCATTGTGGGTAAGGCGGTTCACACGAGGATTAAAACAGAGTGTCGGACAATAAAGCTGCGGCTGGTTAGAGATGGTGACCACAAGAATTGAGCCGCCGAGCGGAAGGAGAAAAACATCACGCAGATTATTGTGTGTGTGTGTGTGTGTAAGAGAGATGGTTCAATGTGCACGTCCACATCTGAGTCATGAACCTCCATAATAACACAGCAGCATCTCCCTCGGGCTGAGGCTCAGTAATGTGAAGCAGACTGAAGGCGGATAGAAAACATGACTGAATGTGAAAAGGTTCTTTTATTGATCATTTCTATTTATTTGACAGTAAAACAGTTCACTTTATTAAATGAGTTAGACATGAACCATGAGTGGAAACAGTGAAGGAAGGCTGTAAGGACAGAAATGTAAGGATTCAGAGGGTTGGTGCTGGGTCCACTTCATGGCCCACACACAGTAATCAGTACAGCAGCGAGTAACTCGTCCTCCTCTGTTAATGTGACGCAGGAACAATTGACCTTTTAAAGGTTGTAACGATGTGTTTTGGTGTGAAGGGCAGCACGATGGAGTGATGTTGGCACTGTTGGCTCACAGCTGTCTGTGTCAGTGAGGGTTCTCCGGGTTCCTCTCACAGTCCAAAGGCGTGCAGTCGGTGGGGTTAGGGGAACTGGGGACTCTAAATTGGCTGTAGGTGTGAATGTGGGTGTTGCTGCAGACTGGTGACCTGTCCAGGTGTACCCCGCCTCTCCCCCGATGGGATGGGCTCCACTCCCCTCCTGAACCTGAACTGGATAAGTAAAAGAAGGATGGATTTTGATGTAAGATGCACTTCCTACCCAGCAAGCATGCCTGTGTGGGGCCACTGTAGGCAGACTCACAGTCCACAGCGTGGGCCCCGGTACTGGCATGGAATGTGGTGGACCCACTGGGGGAGCCCAAAGTGTGGGCTGCCCAAACTAAGAAGAGAGGGGCCCCCAGTGGGTCCCACTGTGGGCCTGCAGCGTGCTCACAGTATGCCCACGTGTGTGCTTAAAACAAAGAAACAGAAAAGGACAAAAACCAAGAGACAAAGAACTGCAGCACGATACTGAGACAGGAGCTTCATCCAATCAGGAGACGGGGTCGAGGCATCATCACTCAAAGATGGTCTGATTGACCTTCTGCTGCTGAGTTACATCTACTTTCCTTTAAATGTGGCCATTAAATCCATCTCATCAATAAATATCCTCCACCTTTCTGCTGCCTGCAGCAGTTTATAAAGAGAGACTTCAGCTGATACTGAGTTTTGTTTAGTCTTAGATTTGAGCCGGGGTTCCTCGCACGCTTCGGTTTCCTACTATTGTGAAAATATCCAGCCCAAACCCCGAGCGCTTTGAATTTTTGTGCGCTGCAGAAACCGATAATTCACATTTAATGACACCGCAGAGAAGCCGAGGGAGAAGAGAAATGCGTCTTTTTCAACTCGCTCATGGTTTTAATAAACCTTAAAATGTGATCAGGAAAAGAAATCATCATTCATCTGAAATCTTGTCATTTCCTTTGTGGAAAAGTGCTTAAGTGACAAAGTTAAAGACGGGCACGCTCCACCAACATCCAGACTAACAGGAAACGTCAGGGCCTAAAACGATGTGTGCAGCTTTGAAAGCAGTTTAATTTAAAAGGTTGAGTACGCGCGGAGCCGTCTGTGCGGTTTGTTTAAGGAGGAAATATGTGTGAAGATAATGAGGGTGAGAACTTCAAATCGCTTCCATGCAGGAGACACTGTGACACACCAGTGTTAAAACGCTTAAAATGACTGACACTAATCGCCTCTAATTGTTCTATAATTGTCCATCTGAATGTGGCTGGCAGCTGCTCCTGCTCTCTCATCCTCTTGACCTCAACTCTCAGGACTTCCTCAGATCTCTGACTGCTCTTCTTCTCCTGACATTACTCACATGTGAGACTGTCTGATATTTTGATCTTATAAGCTCTGAGACAACTCTCAGATCTGTGGACCTGACAAAAGTATATGCACAGAAGTTATACGTGTAATGAGGTGTTGGTAAGGAGACCGTGTCTGCTTCAGCTTTACAAACGACTGGTTTGAATGAAGATGCAAAGGTTGCAAAGTGGCTTGCAGAAGCAGCAGCAGGCTGGAGGTTTTTCAGCGCCTGCGGGCTAGCACTGACATAAGCTGTCTGTCACCCATGTTTTATTGGTGTGGGGGAACCAGGTAAGACTCGTTGTCAGAGTCTGATCAAAAACAAAGTGTCCAGAAACAGAACCGAGCATCTGCATGAATGCTCGTTCCTACTGAAGACGCGTTTGCTTCACTGGCAGAAGTGATGGGAATTAGCACCTCCAACTCTAAGGGTGAAGTTCCTATTCCAGTTGAGGAGGAGTCGCTGCCTCCAGCAGAGGGAGTCAGTAGATTTCTAGCTCTGTCCATGAGCTCTGATGGTGTCAGTAAAAATAAGATCACTGATACAAGTGAGAGGATTTACCTCTGAAGGGTGTTTGGGCTTAGCCTTAGAGCTGGGGGGCAGATGCAGGAGAGATGATCTCTGAGCTGGCCCAGGACCCCCCCCCACCCCGCGCAGCTGCAGGGTGCAGCCAGGGAAAGGGAGGCCTGGGCACCTCTGTTTAGACTGCTGCAAAAAGCAGCACTTGTCCAAATGTAGCAACTGTTTTTAGAGCCTGTCAACACTAAAAGTGCTTGTTTAGCTCATCTTACTCTGAAGGAGTTTCTGAAGGCTTCAGACGTGTTTTCCCGCCACCGACGCAATAAAGTCCACGACCGTTAATGATAAACAAGTCCAGCGTCTCCTGAAGTCTGCACTGCAGAAAGAAAGCTGGAAGAAAACCTGTCAAACAGAGCAGAATTACAGCCGGCAGAGACGATGAGCTCAGACGCAGATCAACAGAGCGGCGCGACGGTAACTCGGTCAGCTGGCTCGCCCACCGATAAAGTGCTTCGGGCGTCCGGCTGAGTGCACGTTTTGGAGGCTAAATGCTGTTAAACTGTCAGATCTCACTGAAGAACAGACAGGTTTTTGGTAAACTGTGTTTTTTCGTTGTCATCACAGATTACGGTAACAGTCAGTGACTTTATTTTCTGCAGCTAAAAGGAGCCTGACGTCCTCTCATCACCGCTCATCTTTATTCAATATTTGTGTGATTCTTTTTCTTCTGCTTTCACTTTTCTGAGATTTGTCTTTGGCCTAAAGTTCAGTTCAAGTTTAGCTCTGTTTTTAAGGTGTTATATCAAAGTTATTATTAGAGAGTTGAATGTGTTACCTGATAAGGTACGATGCTCTCGTGGGCCGTCCCCCAGCGCCTCGCCTCCTTCCCTGCAGTCAGATAATTAGCAGCAATATGGCTGAGACAGGAAACCTGAGAGAGAGAGAAGCTGCTGTTATATCTGACCCATCATCACTCTCATTCCCTCAGCCCTGCAGCTTCACGGAATCTGCAAAAGCTGCCGACAGATTCCCCAAACTGCCGGGCAACGGATCGGCCTGGAAGTCTGGGTCCAAGTCGATCTCCGTCCTCTCCGCTCTGTCACACTGACAAACACCAACAGCGTGTTGCTCTTTTTCATTGTGTTATGATGCAGAGAAACTCTCCCTCAGCTGTCTTTAAAACCCCTGACGTGCTGCTGCTGGCTGAACGCTGTGGCTGCTCAGCAAACACCCGGGAGGACACACCGTCCGGCCTCAGGCGGGAGGTGGGACACCTGCAGGGTTCATGCAGAGAGAACAATCTCTGTATCAATGTGACAAAGCTTCTCCACCACCACAGACACCACGGACACCTCCATCCTGAAGGACCCCACACTCCCAGCACAGAGTCTTTGCCCCCCTCCCCTCGGGCAGGAGGCTGAGGAGCATCAAGAGCAGGAGCTCCAGACTGAGGAATGGCTTCTTCCCTGAAGCTGTGAGACTGATGAACTCTGGGGGAGTGTAGCTCTCCGTCCATTCATGCTGCTGTGGCACCACGTATTCCTGTTTTTAATATATTTAGACACAGTTTTACACTGGGACCTGAGTTTGCTTCCACTGCAGGTAAATGTGATGCACATGACAATAAAGATCCTGGAATCCTGCAGCTGCTGACCCTGCCACCTATCAGTGCTTAAAACATGAAAACATAAAAACGATATAAATCATTGAACCGACACAAAGATTCAAATTAGAGCTGAAGGACAGTCACAAACTTAAAGGAGACCAACTGGAATCAGACTGTGAAACTAAATCAGTTTATTTCACAGCGTCCTGCAGAGACGTTGGACCTGCTCGGCTTTCGTTCCACTAACAAGTAAAAACGGCTTAAAAGCGTCTGCGGCGCCGGACTCAGCTGAGTCACATGATGCTGCCATGAAACTGCAGCATCAGCTGCTTTCAGTCGTGTCCATAAGTATTTGGACGGTCAGTCAGCTGAAACGTCCGCAGCTGCTCAACAGTTACTTCAGTTTTTTCCTTCAACAGCATGAATTAGAGCTGCACTTCAATCCCATCATGATCCTCTGATTTAGAATCCCGTGTGTCCAGCTCGCACACGAGATTAACGACTGTTTGTCAGTCGGTGAGGTCACGAACCCAAACGCATCGTGAGCTGATGGTCACCTGGCAAATTAGACTAAAATGCCACAGCAGTGCTGCTCTCTCACCTGACTCCCAGCAACACGATGAATCACATCCAGTAATCTCTGAGGTCTAAACCTGTGGGAATATTAGATCATTCCCTCCTGAGGCTCCTGGCTCTTTTATTTAATCTCCCAAATTAAGTAATTAAATCTGTTATTTATGTCAAATTAGCAGCTCTCCCTGACCGCCTTTTCTTTACTCGAAGCTTGAAGGATGGGAACCGTCCCCTCCTTGGACTGATGCTATCTGGGAAGCTGTCCCTCAGGACGGGTCTGCTGAAGAGGTTCTTATCTTCACAAAGTATTTTCTGCGTGACACTAATTTCCTCCGACACGCCACAACTGTTTCAAGCTGAACTTCAGACTCCTGACTCTTCAGCCTTCGGCGTGGAGCTGAAGCTTTTTCGGGACCTGCAGGCGGCTCGTAACGATTCGATTTCCCCCGGCGCCCAAACCAAACTGGGCTTAAACCCGTCCACATGGACTCGGATCAGAGCGGTGTGTGCGCTCATTGTTCGCTCTGCGGCCGGCGTGCCTGTGGTCGCAGCACTTCAGACAGGAATGCAGCCCAGTGGGATTTAAGTGGGGGATTGTGGGTATTTTATATGTAGCAGCCCCAAGAGCTGACCGCAAGGATCAAGACCTCACAGTCCTGCTAACCGATCACAGGCTGCATGTTACACATTTGTGTTTGGAGTCATATTTTATCTGCATAGCAGTCCATCCATCCATCTCTCAGCAGACGTCAGGTAACACTTTTCCTTTCATATGTTAAATTTGAAGTTAGGAGTTAACGTCACTATTTAAGAACTATCTCAGTCCATAAAGGCCAAAATCCAGGCCAGAGTCTCACTGAGGTCTCCAGCGTGAACCTGCAGGTTGTTGGTGATCTTTATTTATAATTCTTCTTAGCAGATCAACACCGAGGAGCACTGAAGCTGTTCTGGTCTCCTTACATGTATCATCCTATCATCTATCCTTCACTGAGCGTCTCCATCTTTCACCTCTTCCAGTCCATCACATCAGATTTTCACTAGAAGGTGACCCCAGAGGTGCGTTACCCAGGCACAAACAGCTGTTTCTTCAGTTCCTTCTAAACTCCAAACTGAGTTTCTCTCTGGAGGACCATAAAGTTGTGAAACGAGCTGGACTTGCTCGTGTCGCCTTTCCCAGCCTGAGAGGTGAAAAGTGAGAATACAGAACACATAAAACATGTGTTTAAAAGCAACACTGTCACACAAGCAGCGTGTCCTGACACTGCAAATCAAACGCACCCTGGGAGTCCCAAATACTTCAGGGTCCAAGAAGGACGCGGGATCCCATCCGTCTCCGAGTCCCGGAAGGTTTCGGGATTAAGAGTCGTTTGGTTTGTTTAAACATTGAGAGAAACACTGATCAGCCTGTTTGGACTTTTCTGGATAAATCAGCGGCTTGTTTAAACGCCTGCGCCTTCACGGGACGCACCACTGCTTCAGCTGCGGACGCACAAACACACACACGGCCGCAGTGACACTTATCTGAACCGTCAGAAACGCTCCACTGATCTGGAAGCAGACATCTCATTTACCAGCTGACCCTGAACGCAGCGCTGTGAAGAGCTGCAGGTGAAGCAGCGTGTCCTGTTTAGGTCTCAGGAGACGTGGACATTTCTTTGATTATTTGTCCTGTTTTAAATTTTTACTGATTTACGATAAAATGAATTCATCATTTTGAGATGGAGGAGCTGCTTTTTTAATTAAGGAACCATAAACATCCTGATGTGTTCTTACTGATGATCTGAATCAGCTTCGGCTCAGTGAAGCGTGACTGTTGGGCTGCTGCGTGACTCCAGGTGAGTTTACCTGTGATGACAGCAGGTTGCAGTCGATGTGAACTCCTCTCCCGGTTTTCTCCCGTTGCAGCAGGGCGGCCATGACGGCTCCGTGCGCGTACAGCCCCGTCGCCAAGTCTGTCATGGCAACTCCTGGTCGCACCGGGTCGCCGTCCTGCCAGGAGAAATGGTGCATTATGGGAGATGAGAGAAACATACAGTACTGTGCAAAAGTCTGAAGCCACCTGTCGGTTCTTTATATGTTGAAGGAAATAGGTGCAGCTTTTAGATTGTGGGGCAACTACAAAGTTCAGAGTCAGCATTTCTCTGTTAACCTTCAGCACAGTCTGAACTCTCCGCGGCAGCTTCCTGTCTTCAGGAACGCTTCTCCAGGATTCTTGGAGGACATTCAAGCTCTTCTTTGGATGTTTCTGCCTTTGGTTCTGTTCTCCATCAGGATGCTCCAGCACTGCTTCTGTAATGCTGAGGTCAGGGCTCTGCGGAGGCCGATCCATGATGCTTTTCCTGCACTCGCAGTGTGTTTGGGATCATTTCCCCCATTAAATGTGATTACAGGTTAGAGGACACCTGTGATGCGGATTACAGGACACACCAGCTTATTTTCAGTCTTTATTAGCTGAAGCTCCAGATGCATCTCTGAGGTCTTTCAGATCCTGCTGTAGGTATTTTTTTTGGGCCACACACGAGATATGCCAAGTTTGGAAATCAGCTTGCTGGTGTAAAAAGACTATTTTATGCATTATTCACATATCCAATAGAGTTTAAAGCTGCTTCTTTGCTCAGTTTTCTGTTATGTGCAGACCCAACACTGGTTCCTCCAGTTAGCCTCTTCATGCTTGAAAGATTCCCAGTGAAGCTGCTCAGTACCGTTTAAGGCGGAAACGGCTTCAACACTCTTCCTCTTGCTTATGAGCAAGTTTCATGTGCTACTGCAAGGCTTTTATTGTGAAAGGCACAGGCAGGAAGAAGCAGGTCACACATGTGCAGAGCAAAGTGAAGACTGAGGCATCCGGGTGATGAAAGTTTACATACTTTAAAAACAAGTCAGTGTTTAACATGTTTACATTCTCAACCAAGATCAACATCAAGCACATGCTGAACATTTTAGAGCAAAGTTCAGAGAGAAAGCAGGACAGTCTGACCTCTGGCCCCGTGATGTGCATCATCCCAGACATCGCCGAGGCGATGGAGTCGTAGCCCGGACTCTGAGCGCGAGGACCAGTCTGACCGTAACCTGAACACACACACACACACACACACATTACTGCCTCGGTGCCAGTGGGCTGGTTTCTCTCTGACCTGAGATGAATCCCAGCAGGGAATCAAACCATTGGTCTCTGAGCGTCTCCTTTTCCAGGAAAACAACATTCCAGCTCCGTGTTGAGTCTGCAGCTCTGACTAAACAACAAGATTGATTTCCTAAAGAGTCCGAGCTCAAAGCTCTCTTTATATATAAAAAAATCCCACAAAGGCTTTGAAAACGATAAGCAGCCCCCCCGACAGCAGGAAAAACAGGGTCTCGCCCCGAGGACCGAGCGGCGGCGGTTCACTGCAGACGTGCGCTTTCTGTGCACATCACATGCAGGAACTGAGATGCTGTAGATACATTAAAAATGATTGTAGCATTATTTTAACAACAACCAGCAAAGAGCTCTGAAAGGAAACTCTCCGTCTCCACGGAGACCAAAATCTACCAAACATCATGTTTCAGTCACTAAGACCTGAAACCAGCAACTGAGCCCAGAGATCAGCTCCTCATACACGTCCTCACAATCAGGCTTCTTTTTCCCTCCGGGGGAGGCGCCCCCTGCTGGGCATTAGAAAGAATGCAGGTTTTTAGGCTTCACTTATCAAGCTGTGGTCATATTTTATATTTTTATATATTTTACACGGACCTTTCTTTAATCTTATAGAGCTGATGGACAATTTGGAAATGTTTCCAGGATTTATAGCTGCTGTGGACTCCACCTTCACCTCCACACACCAGAACTTCACCAAGTCGAGTTTGTGCTCTATTAAAACCTTCTGCTGCTTCCTCCCTCACCACACTGACAGGAGGACATCAGTCTGCTCAGACAACTCATGATGAAACCAGACCGTAAATCTGCCCACTGCATCCAGCTGCTGCAGCTTAATGAGGCCTCCTGGGTAATGTAGTTCTTTTTTTCCCTCAATAAAGGACAGCAGCAGGAGGAGGAGGAGGAGGGTGGGATAAAGCTGGAGCGGACACAGAGAGAGAGAGAAATGGGGACGAAGGACACAAACAGGAAATGGAAACAGAGGCAGGAAAAAAGGGAAACTGAAACCGCAGCAGCCTCTGAGGCTAAAACACTCTTACAGGTCGTTTCAGGCTGGAGCTCCTCCTGCAGTGTCATGCTGACCATCATCGTCCCCTTTTAAAGGCCCGAGAAATCCATGAGCAGGCGGGGGGGGGTGACTCTCAGGTCTGTTTGAATAGTTCTCATCCTGAGGAACGGTAAGATTTTGGGGGTTTTACACGCTGTAGTTCTGCAGACGATCTGCTCTCTGATGAATAGTTTGGACCATAAAACATCTCTGAAGGACACGCGGCAGAAATGTCTCATGCTTAGCTGCACCTGTGATTTTCTGTCTTCCTTCTCTTGACTTTCATTCCTCTTCTCTCCAGAGCACACCTCCACCTCTCCAGCCTCTCCTCCACCTGCTCTCACTGCAGATCACAGTGTCGTCTGCAAACATTATCGTCCACGGAGACTCCCGCTGACCTCCTCTGTCCATCACCTCTGCAAACAAGAGGGTCGGAGCAGATCCCTCATCTAATCCCACCCCCACCTTCAACCCATCTGTCACTCCTACCACCATTATCTCTGTCCTCACACATGTCCTGCACCACCCTCACATACTTCTCTGCCACTCCTGATTTCACCACAGTTCCCCTCTCAGCGCCCGTTCTCTGGACCCACAAAGACACTGAGAAGGTCAGAAGAAGTTTTGCCAACTTCTCCATCAACACTCTCAAAGCAAACATCACATCTGCAGAGCTCCTTCTCAGCATGAAGCCTCGCTGCTCTCACTGATCACCTCTAATCTTAAACCAGCTGACAGAAGACTGTGTTTCTGCACAGCAGCCAAACACAAACCAACATGTTCACCAGGTCCTCCTCTGTGCTGTTAGAACGACTGTGTGAGGCCCTTCAGCTCCCAGCCTGCAGGGAGGAAGCAGGACTCCAGCAGCTGTGAGTTCTGTGGAGTCTGCTGACATCTAGTGGTTTAAAGGGAGAACTGCAGGAGGTGAAGGCATGTTTTCACAGCTCCTAAATCCATCAGTACTGTTGTCTTAATATAATGATCAATAATGTGCCGATTGGAATCAAAGGAAGGACTCGGACTGAATCTGCTGTTCCTGCTTTTCTCCCATGCGGATCCAATCCAGACCTCCAGCTTCTGCCATCAGCCTCACATGGGCAGCGATGCAGCTTTTCCCAGCTTCACACTAAAAGTCCTGCTGCTCAGGAGACTCACCTTTGACCTTTAAATGGAAGCAGTTCAGCCTCTGGAGAGTATGAATGCATCGATCCACTCAGGATCGAGGGGCCACGCTGAAGCTCGGTGGAAAACCAAATACCTGTGATGGAGCAGTAGATGAGCCGTGGGTTCACTCCGCTCAGCTGCTCGTATCCCAATCCCATCTGACGGAGTTTCCCCGGCACGTAGTTTTCTAGCAGCACGTCACAAACTCCTGTGAGCTGAAACACAACGTGTGAACACACCGACAGCAGAAACAGAGCGAGAAGCAGCAAACGCCGTCTCTGCGTCCTACCTCCCGGATGATCTGCACCCCTCCGGGATGTTTCAGGTCCACGGCGATACTCTGAAATCAGACAGTTCAAAATGAGAAGTGCTGACTCGGCGCTCTGCGCACTCACGCTTTTTTTTTTATTAAGATTTTTATTGATTCCCAGAACTTAAGTTACAAAAAAACAAACAAAGTAAGAAAAAACCAACAGCAACAAAACAAAAATTCATCCTGGCTGTAGCTCAGGAGGTAGAGCAGGTCACCCACTGATCGGAAGGTTGGCGGTTCGATTCCTGGCTACTCCAGCCTGCATGCCAATGTATCCTTGGGCAAGATACTTAACCCCGAGTTGCTCTCCGACGCAAGCGCTGGAGTATGAATGTGTGTGAATGTTAGCTAATTAAAGCACTTAGGTGCATATGGAAGTGCTTGTATGAATGGGTGTGAATGAGGTAAACATGTTGTATAAGTGCTTTGAGCTCAGTCAGAGTAGAAAAGCGCTACATAAGAACTAGTCCATTCATATCACACACACCCTAATTCTTTTTTAATGAGTCCCAGAAGCTGTCCAATCAGTGTCTCCACTTCCCTTCATGCTGCTGAGCACGGCCTCGTAAAAGTCATTGATTTAATCCACTCACTCAATTTGGGACAATTTGGTCTTCCAATGTCAGAAATGATCCTGCCTGCTGTCACAAAACCAGGATCAAGAGGACTTCTCAAACGTGCGGTAGTCGGGATCTGTGTCCTGGAATCAGAGGGACCTCAGAGCCCAACCAGGACGCAAAACCTCCAAGATTTTAGTCCAGAACGGTGGAACCAAAGAGAATTCCCAGAAACAATGTGCACTTTTACATTTCCAACACATATTACAGGCATTAGTTTCATTCTGTGTGGTCCTGTGTGATAATATCTATGTAGCACCTCATATAGTATGAATTTATTTCTGGCCTCTTTCCCATATTTAACATTCTCTGACAGGACATGTAAACGTTTTTCTTTGGCATGCTCCACTCTCAGGTCCCATAAAAGTTTAATATTTAATGATTCACTGCTCAAAGTATCATTTAACAATTTATAGAACTGGGAAGTTGTGTGTCTGTCAGGAGACATCCTAATATCCTCTGGAATATCATTCTCTACAGTGTCTTTAAATTTTGAAATAACACAATGTCTATATTTCCAGAAATTATCCCTACCTTCCAAATCAAAGGTGCGAATAAGCTCCTCAGAAGATACGAATTGTCCATCTTTATACAGACCAGATGGTTCAGATCCCGCTGCTTCCAGAACGTGAAAGCTTTAACAGTTTGTGAACCTCTGACCAGACTTCACAACAACGAACACAAACTCGGTTTGTCGTATCGATCTTCTGAGATCATTTGTGTTTTGGATCAAACGCTGAACAAACATCAGTTTCGAAGTTTAACCGTTCTTGCCGCGCTCACATTCTTCCCAATGTTTAACTCATTTAGCCAATAATAAAGGTTTGAATCCGGAAGTTTTGACAGCACCAGGTTAAAATTTAATGACGGTAATTCTTCAAAATTCCTGCTGAGTCGAATACCTCGATGTTTCATGCCTTGAATGTAAAATTTTAACATAGAGAAGATAACGGCCTCAGATTTACTCTATAGTGTCCAATAAATGAGGCAATGATGTGAGTGGACGAGTGATAAGTGCTAAAATATCATCGGCATAAAGAAGCAGTTTGTGCTGCTGTTGCTCCATAATATCCCTTTAATATCCTGGTTTATCCTGATGCCAAAGGTTCAATAAACAGAATGAATAACACGGGCTGAGAAAACAACCCCGACGGTCCCACACGAGAAACTAAAGGATGAAACGACGCCGTTAGTTATAACTGCAGCTTTTGGTTCCTTATCAAGTATTTTTAACCCACTTAATAAAAAGTGGTCCAAATCCAAAGTTTGAGAGAAAACCCGTCAGACACCTGCCGGCTCCTCCTTCCACCCATCAGGTGTAACCGTTCCCTGATGTTATCGGAGGAAGAACGGTTTTCAGAAAGCCTGATTTGGATGTAGAAAACGACTGAGGACTTGTTGTAACCGCACTGCCGACACCTTCGTTAATATTTACAGTCCGTGTTTAATAAGCTGATTGGCCGATAATTTGATGGGTCTGTACTGTTCCTCTGTTTTGGGATAAAAGTTCTTTGTTAAAAGTAGGAGGAGCGGTCCTCTCTCAAAAATCTCCTGATAAACTTTTTGCAACACTGGAGCAGGAATATCTATATATTCCTTATAAAGTTCTGAGGGAAAACCATCACATCCAGGGGATTATCCTGCTTTCATCGCTGAGATCATCTTTCTAATTCCACCTCTGTAACTGGTGCTTCCAAACCTTCTGCATGCTCCTGAGATATCCTGGGTAATCTGAGTTTGGGAAAACTCCTCAGACACTGTGGATGATGAATAACGCTTCATAATATTCTTTAAACACACTGTTTCTGGTTCTGAGGGAATCTGCTTGTTTAATGGCCGGATCGTATTCATGAAATCCTCCTTTTTAACTTGTCTCGCTAATAGTTTCCCAGTTTTTTCCTCTCCCTCATAAAAGGAAGGTTTTAACCTGAATAAGGACGATTCCACTTTTTTGTTATAAATTTCATTTAATTGAAATTTCAGCCCACAAATATCTCTGTAGAGTAAATGTAATGCTTACACAGATTATTTTCCTTCCATTTGATTTCTCTTTCCGATTCTTGAATTTTATATAAGTTTTCCTTTTTTCCCTGAAGAATATTCAGTAAGTTTTTAAACAGTTTGGTAGCACAGAACATTTTCCATGTTTATTTCAGCTCACACTTTAACCACACACCTTCTTGTTGCGGTTGATGCTGAGGAAGTAGGCGCTCTCTGAGGACACAAACGGAGGACCCCAGGCTCTGGTGTCATCACCTGCACCTGTTCAACAAAACACACAAACACAGTCCCACAATCCTTCACTCGCAGCCGGCAGAAACCAGGCTGGAAGCTCACCTGGTCTCTCCACTTTGATCACCTGGGCTCCGAGGTCTCCCAGGATCATGGCGGCAAACGGACCGGCCAGAACTCTGCAGACGTTTCAGTGAAATCTCTGTTAGCTCTGAACCTCCAAACCTTTTATTACTGCAGGACTCAGACAGCCGCTCACCTCGTCAGGTCCAGGACTGTGACGCCCTCTAGTGGCCGACGGGTTTCTCCTGCAGAGAAGGAGAGTCAGCTTTGATTTTCTGATTGTGACGAGCCGCTCGGCCCCGCCTTCCTTTGGAGCAGCTCTCCTGCAGCCCCGGGGGGCCCAAGGTGTGCTCACAGCTCATTGGACGAGGGGCTCTCCTTCCTGAGACACTTGCTTGGATGCTGCTTTGCTTTCTTGCACTTGCACATCTGATTTGTTCCCTCGTGCACTCACTGACACTCCTGACAAATGAGAACTTTAACAGCTGAACCTCCCAGTGGGCCCAAAACTGAACAGCTGTTCAGCTGGAGGGACGTAACATAAAATGAAACCACAGGTCAGTGAAGTCACAACAGGTATGTTTTTTTGAGTCCAGCAGAAGTGAAAAGCTGGTGGATTTAAATGCAAATTAAGAGAAAAGCTTCACTGCATCGTGCACACCCTCTCTGGGGGGCTTCGGTTCATC
Source organism: Andinoacara biseriatus (assembly GCA_015108635.1). Taxonomy (NCBI): domain Eukaryota; kingdom Metazoa; phylum Chordata; class Actinopteri; order Cichliformes; family Cichlidae; genus Andinoacara; species Andinoacara biseriatus. Next base: position 5,841 of record VUQJ01028985.1, on the reverse strand, counting down.
AGGCTGAGCAGCAGCTACAGATGAGGAAACTCCAAATGCTTTAAATCTGTTTTTACTGAGTCTCTGTGGAACACTGTTGTGTATTTTATGTGAAATAGATGAGCGCAGTTTATTTGTGCTTCAGTTTACCCTTGCAGAAAGATGTGTGTGTGTGTGTGTGTGGGGGGGGGGGGGTCGGGAAAAAAAGAAAAAAGGGA
>VUQJ01028982.1:40000-53095 GCA_015108635.1 Andinoacara biseriatus | reverse complement strand
ACAAAGAGTGTCTCCAAAAAAAAAAAAAAAAAGTTTTTCCCCCAAACAAATGTAATTAATTTTGATTGCACAAGAAGTTTCAGTGATAAATATCTTGAAAATAAAAAGTATGTTGTGTGTAACTTGGGTGAAAATTTCCTTTTATCGAATTTAAATTTCTGAGTGCACTGAGTGCACCTTTGTGCTATGTCAAACATACAATTTTTTGACTATATGACCTTTTTTTTGGGGGGGGGGATTTTTCCAGATGTCACTGGGTGGTTCTTCTGTAGCTGTTGTTCAGCTGCCTGGGGGTCAATTTCAAGTTCAGGGAGTGATCCAGTCTGCACAGTCGTCAGTCATCCAGTCCCCTCAGGGGCAGAATACTCAGGTGAGACTAGCTGATTTTCTTGGCTCTGTATTTACTTATTCCAATTAAAACTCATGTCTTTTATATCCTAATTGGCTGTCCACTTTCAAGGCCCAGGGTACAGATAGTGAAGACTCACAGGACTCATCAGACAGTGGAGCAGCAACTCAAAAAACCAGAGAAATACTGGCAAGACGACCATCGTATCGGTAAAACAAACACACAAAAAAGCTAAAAAACCCAGTTATTGTTTGACGAACAGCAATTCAGGAACTGTTCTTTTCTCACATTGTAGAAAAATTCTAAATGACCTTTCATCTGAGGAAGTGGCACACATCGAGGGAAAGGATAGCAGTCCGACATCCACGGGAGTGACAGGTGTTACAGTACCAACTACACCCATCTACCAGACCAGCAGCGGCCAGTACAGTAAGATTTTCTCCCTTCAGTTGTACTTGGATAAAAAGGAGCATCCACTAAAATGTAGTCCACTGATTTTTAAAATTAATAATTCATTTAAATGTAATGTATTACTTTTAAGGGAAGGGGTTTGGGGTTTCTGCAGAAGGAATTGTGATTATGCTGAATACTGAAAGCTAAAATTGTTGAAGTTCTTGAAGTATTCACAATAAATGTAACTTTTACTTGTGCTTTATCTTCTGCTAATACTATCTGTGATTTATTTATTTATTTTCTAGTTACTATAAATGCGAATGGCACAATCCAGCTGGCCACTCCGGGGTCCGAAGCCATTCAGGGACTGCAGACTGTTACCATGGCCAACTCTGGTGGAGCCCAGCCAAGCACCACCATACTTCAGTATGCCCAGACACCTGATGGACAGCAGATACTGGTGCCTAGCAATCAGGTTGTTGTACAAGGTGAGTCAGAAAAATTTACCACAGTTTGAACCAGTTTTATCTGAAGATAAAGTGTTCTTTTGTAAGGTTATGTGGACAGTAGATTAATTGCAGCTATATTAAAATGTGTTCAGCTAAATGATCCTCTCTCATAATGTTTTCCAGTCAGAGGAGGTGCCTTTTTTTTTTTAAAGTGCTCTGACAAAAAAAACAATTCAGGATTGGCAATCAGAAAAGAAAATCTTGCCACAAGTCTTCCTCCAACATCCCATAATACATACCGATGAGCAGTAGAATATAGGAATATGTATATATTACACTGAGCACTTTCTACCATGCAGCATATTGTCTTCTTTCCTGAGCAAAGACTACTGTGTAGTGCCTGAAAATATTTCCACTGCTTCTTGCTGCTCGGTGGCACGTGTAGTAACTTGCCAAACATAGCTAAACACAATGCTAGTTTCCCTAATTCCAATGACATGACTGATTTACAGTCTAATTAATATTAAGGATATTTATTTGAGAAACAAATCCCCATTGATTGCTAGTTAATACACAGGTGTGAAAACATCCCTCTGTTTGAGAAAAACAGGGTAGAAATAAGGCATAAAAAAAAAATCCAGTAATAATGCAGCGTTTCTGATGCACTGAAGAATTCCTCTTGTTTGTCAAGTGAAATAACATTTGCTTTGGTGGGCTAAACCACTGTACATAGTTACAGTCAATTAATAAGTAATTAAAGACTAAACAGCTCAACTAACGCATGCATGCACAGCTCATGTGGTTCCGGTTGTCATTCTTTGACTTTTATTTAATGCAGGTGCAGGAGGAGAAGTGCAAACGTACCAGATCCGCACAGCGCCCACGTCCACCTCCCTGGCTCAGACTGTAGTTATGGCGTCTCCTGTGGGACTGTCCCAGACTAAGACCGATGATCCAACATTGAAGAGAGAAATCAGGCTTGCAAAAAACAGGTAAATGTACAATGTAGTATTTCTGAGTAAAATCAAGGTCCCGTACTCAATCTGGATGGTGAAACTTTGTCGAGGCATGTAAATGGCAGTAAAAAGCACACTAGATGTTGTTTTTGGCATTTTTAGTTGACAGGTCATTTATTATTTTATTGGATTTTAAAGACTTCCTTCCTGCCTGTATTGCTGAAGAATGCACAGCACAGCTTTACAGGAGAAATAAACTAGACATTAATTAAAAGTTTAAAAAGTATTTTTACTACTTGTATTTATTTTATTTTACTGTTACAGTTGTAGCTTTGGGCAGGGAAGGGGTTGGACAAAATCCTCTATCATAGAATCAGTAAGCTTATATTGTGTGCAATACAAAATCTTTCTGTTGGGCTAACACCCTCCCCCTTTTTTTTTTCAGAGAGGCAGCACGTGAATGTCGACGGAAGAAAAAAGAATATGTTAAATGCCTGGAAAACCGCGTAGCTGTTCTTGAGAACCAAAACAAGACTTTGATTGAAGAACTCAAAACATTAAAGGATCTTTATTGTGTTAAAACAGGGTAACCTGCGTGAATCATGGATTGGGACGTAGTGTGACAGTGGTGCAGCTCAGCCATGTGGACACGATGGGGTTTCTGGGAACACTTCATTTTTTTCAGGCTGAGATTCTACAGGGTTTGTTTTTTGTTTTTGTTTATTTGTTTTTTTACTCTGTTTGATCAAGTGACTTATAGCAGTGACATTTACTCAAAAATTACAAATAAATTGGCCATTTTTCCACCTGCTGTTTTTTAAAAAAAAAAAATGCTAACGCTATAACATTTATAGTTGTGTACATTTTTAATACTGGGAGATTTGAAATTGTGAGCTTTAATGTTGCATCTCTAAATGTACCCTCTTCCTTTTTTTCTTGTGTTTTTAAAAACTTTGCCGTTGGATTTTTTTTTTAAACAGGATTTTCAGAAATTTGACTATATAATTACTACACAGACATTTTCTGTTTATATTATAAACCAGCAATTTCCCTCATTTCCCTATAAGGAGATGTTACAATTGTCATTCCTTATGTTTGTGCAATGCAATATAAAGGGTAAGAAAGAAAGAAAAAGTGACATTAAGTGTGGTTTGTTTGGATGTTTCATGGCCGTTCCTTAGACAATCAGGGAAAAAAAAGCACAGTGTCCAGGTAATATTTATTATGTACATCTTTTGGGAGGGGTGGGAAAGAAGAACAAACAGTAAATGAAATGTTGCTGATTGTGTAAATAAATATATTTTCACTCAGTCTATGTAGTCTGGCTAATGTATTGTAATAAAAATGTATGCAGATCTGTAACAATTACAGAGGAGAATGACAATTTCTTAAAAATACAGTGAATTTAAGACTTTTGTGCACACAGATGGGCTTCCTTTGATAATAAATCTCCATCCTTGAACCCAGTGGCTTGAAATTCATGTGCAAACTATTAGTAGGTCATTATAAATTGTTGCACCAGGATGTCAGTAATTGTATAACCTTAATATTTTTAATATAAACTCTAAATTCCACCATGCAGTCATTTAATGCAATATCCCATGATGTGTGGCCTGATCATCAAATGGAGGCATGGAGCCTCAACGTGTCTTAAGTTAACCTCAGAAAAACCAGCTTCCTCTATGTCTTTCCATGTTGCTCTGGTAATCATGCATCCATCCCCAAGAAAGCACCACAGAGGCTCAAACACATACTGCAAAAAGTATGTCCAGGATGAGGAGTCTGAGACAACGTGCTCCAAAAAGTAGAAGGCTCCGCCCTGAAACACAACCAGCAAAAACATATGGTCATGTGTGGTTGTGTAATCCTGCTTATAGAGGTTAGCTTCCTGGCTGGGACTGCATGAACTGTGGCAGAGAAAAGGTGTGCTGATCCCGATATAACCACAGGACTCCTGCACTGAAGCCTGAGGTGATCATTTAGTTTCTGACAGTTATAAAATGTGTTAACAATAACACAATAAACACTTTTTGACAAGTGGCATTTTGCATAGTTTAACAACTTACACATTTGTACAAATGCACTACAAGCTGTGGCAACAAGTGTGAGGTTCAGGTAAGATATCACCTTCAGTGGGTCGACCACAGATTATGCAGAATTTACATAAGTAAACACCATGCTGCAGAGCCAGTCTAGTGCCTTGGAGAATGGCCCATTTATCAGACAATCCACTCAGTAGGAATAACCCAGAGGCTACCACAATACCTTAAATGTAACCTGACACCTCATAAAAAAAACCCAATGCCCTGGATATACATGTTTAGTGGTTTTGGAAATTGGTTAAGAGGTTTAATCCAAGCGTCCTCATGTAACCATGTTAGTAGCAAATAAAATAAATCCTACTGAGCCTGAAGGTAGTGCGGTGAGACTTACTGTTTTGAGGATGCGCCGGGTCTCCTGCAGGACCTGCTGCACATTACTGACAGAGCACAGGACCAAGGTGCAGACAACGACGTCCACAGACTCGTCCCGCACTCCCCGCATGTCCTCCCCGGAGACGCATATAAACTTGTCATAAGTCAGATGCTTGTTTGCGTCCATGCTCATCCGCAGGTACTTCTGAAAGTGCGGGTTGGGGTCAGTGCAGATCACCGTGCATCCGTAGGGGTAAAACTTGAAGTTTGCGCCGCTGCCGCAGCCGATCTCCAGGAGGCGAAGCGTGCCATCGGTGTCTGCAAATTTGGCGACGTTTCGGAAAAGCTCTCTCTTCACCTTATGCATTTTGTCGTTGTATGAAAATGTTATTTTGTAGGCGAGCAAGGGAAACAGGCGTTTGTACACACCACATAACCCTATGACCTGCATAATGTGCAAGGGCAAACTCAGCGCCAAACAGAGTAGTCTGCATAATTTCATTAGACAAAACTTCATTTCTCACTGAGCTTACCTGAAACCTTGCTGGGGCACCTCAAAATGAACGACTTAAGACGATCAAAGAGATTATTCTCTTTTAACACCTGACTAATGATGCCTCACGGTCACCACAAGGTGGCAGAAATACAGTACATGGGGGGGGGGGGGCACCAAGTTATCCAAATTTTGAGACCTTCATTGTAAAAGGAAAAACAAAACACATACAGTGTAATAAAGATCTTTAATCACTGCCATTTTGACACAGTTACCTAAATCATTAAAAAAAAAGCAACTACTTTTTTTAAATCACAAACACTCATAGACAATCTGTTTTGTTCAACATCCAGGATGAAGATGAGGAATTAAAGAACAAACACCAAAGTGTGTTTTTCCCTTTAGCTGGATCCAAAATTAATATTGTGTGCCATCTATGTAAAGTTATCTTTCAGTGTTTACCATTTCTTTACAAAACACTTAAAGGCTCACTCTAATACAAAAATAAAAATAGTATTAAGGTAACTGGTGCTTTCTAACGCTGATGATCACATGACGAGAGAGAAAAAAGGCAGTTAATGCTCCACATGTTCACAAACCGGTTTGCTGGGGTGGGTGAGGAAGCTTTCTCCAAAGCCAGTGAATTTATTTTACAGCATAGCCTACGATGTGCGGTTTTATTATGAAGTTGAGCGGCGCCTCAATGTGACTTAATTTGAGATCAGAGAATCCGGCTGCCTCCAAATATTTCCATGTTTCCCGGATGACTTCGCATCCATCACCGAAATAGTACCAGAGAGGCTGGATAACGTGCTGAAAGAAGTACGCCCAAGTCGTGGGGTCAGCTGCGACGTGCTCTAAGAAGAAGAAGGCTCCACCCTGTGAGATAAAGATAACTATTTTAATAACAAAATGTATCAATTCCAAATTGGTTTATTTTCTCTGTGGACAAAATACACATCCTTATTTTACTCATATTTTATAATGTACATATTACACATTTACTACTACTCACAATGCTGATTCATAATGGTTCATGAGTGGCAACAATTTAAATTCTAAAATCATTCATAATGTAACTGGATCATGTGTGGGGGATCATTCTTCTGTGTGTGTGTGTGAGTGTGTGTGTGTGTGTGTGTGTGTGTGTGCATGTTTAAGTGTGCTAGTGAATAATTGTGTGGTTGTAAGCCTTTAAGGGAGCATTTGGTGGCTGCAATAAAGCAAAGTGAGGATGTCAGCATTCTCAGAGCTGGGGTCTGTCCTGTGCTTGTTTGCTGCTATAGAAAACAGCTGTCGTGATGTGATGGTGTAGATGTTAATAATTTGTCTTAATAATTCAGTGCTAGCCCATGAAAAAAAGCTTTCATTTTTGTTTTTTTTTAAATATTAATACAATTTAAATGAATTAGGATGGTTTATTTATGATGGATTTATTAAATAACCTGCAAAAAAAGCAAAATAAAGCAAGGAAATAAATATAATCTAGTACACCCGCATGCCCCCCCCCTTCTTGCCACTTAAAATATCTTTATAGAACTGTGATGTTATATTTGTTGCAATTTCTGCTGCCCTCTTGGCCAGATCTCTCTGAAAAGAGAGATTTTTAATGTCAATGACCATTTTCACCCTGATAAATAAACAGCATAAAAGTCAGTAAGTTATTGCAACTTCTACCTTGTGACAGGTTGTTTCTCAATCAAAATGACTTGATATGATTAGATATGATTGACAGATTAATGATCAAAGGTCATTTACAACATTTTAAATACAGCCAGTCACCTTTTTTTTTGGGGGGGGGGGGGTCACTTTTTGGCACAACACTGGTATTAAGCCTTCTGAAATGCTTATGCGGGTTTTTAATACAGAGGTGTTTTGGCCTACCATTTAAGAACTTCTAATTAGAATGAAATACAAAATGATCACAAGCTTAGAAATAACAATACAGTTTTAAAAAAAAAGTTTTCTTAGTGACTTATTAATTTCAAATGATTGATACGGGACCAACTGCAACACTGGAAAGTCCACCATTTGAAACTGGCAGATTAGTCACATATCACTATCACATGTCTTAAAGCTTACACTTGTTACAGTGCTAGAGGACACTAGTATCATTATGACATACATGAAAATACATAACCTTTCATACAGCATTCATTGAAATTAAAATTTCTAACTTAAGAGTGTTATTGGAGGCTGCAACAAGACTCAGTTGCTTTTCTACAATTTTTCACAATGTTTAATTTTCATGTAGAAAACTCAAGGTCAATGAAGTTACTTTATTTGGTTCCTTGGCTGTAAGTGGTTAAAATATTCCAATAAAATACATATAATGAAAGGAAGATGTATTTTAGAACATAACAGATTCATTGCAACATCACTTTTTGTGCAGAAATCTCTCAATATATTATAACAGTACCACCAACCGTATGTAGGGCATGGCTGCTAGTCAGTGTTTAATATGCACTAAATTCAATGTGAAGTGATGGCTGTTAAGACCACTTACTGGTCGCAGTATGCGGTATGCCTCTCGCAGGGTTTGGGAAACGTCGTCGACCGAGCAGAGCACCAGTGTGCACACGACAGCGTCCACCGCTTCATCCTCCACTGCCCCCAGGTCCTCCCCCGACGCCACCACAAATCTGTCATAGGTGAGGTGGTCGTTCTCGCCCATAATTTTGGTCAGATATTTCTGAAAGTGTGGGTTCGGGTCGGTGCAGATCACTTTGCTACCAGGCGGATAAAACTCAAAATTCGCACCTGTGCCACAGCCAATCTCTAAAATTGTGAGTAGCCCGCCAGTCTTCTTGAACTCCGGCAAAATGCGAAACAGATCCTTCTTTTTGTCGCACATTTTCTCATTATACTTTTTTGAAATCCGATATAGACAAATCGGGAAGACACGCTTGTATACTCCGTAGAGGCCGACGGCGTGGATCAAGTGAAGCGGAATACATAATATATTCACCACTGAGCTCCAAAATCTCATTAGAAAAGTCATTTTTGCAGAGCCTGATTGTCGCTCAGCTCAGATGTGTCAACAAATATCAGCGACTGCGAGATCCGAGGTCAGATGGGAAGTCAGGTGCAATTTTTCAAAATAAAGGTATATGCCCCCATTTTATTTTACTGTTAATTTTAGTTATGCTGTTTGTGATTTTATTTGTTTACTGCACCAGTGCCTTTAAATTCATGTTTACATGTTGACGTTATTATTTCAAATGCCTTGTTGTTTGTATAGATTGATAAACAAATGTCTTGTTTTTTTTAAAAGGTTACTATGGAAGCTTGTTTCCGCCACTGAAAAAAATGGCATCCATAAGTTTCATTTAAAATTTTAAGTTAATAAATTCTGTTCTGTTGAACAGCTGGTGCCTTCCGTCTTCCGCTTCCAGGTAACAAGGAAATGACGTATCTTCACGACGCTTCCAGTGTTGCCAACTTAACGACTTCACGCCCGTGTCCAAATTCAGGAGTTTCATCCGTTTGTTTATTTATTATAAACACACAACAAACACTATACAAACACTCAGACATTGCCAACTCACAACTGATGGATAAATTTGGTATGGAAAAAATAAAAAAGTGAGACAATGATAATGATAATAGTAAATAAATAAATAAATAAAGAATGAAAAAATAAAGAAAAAGAAAACATAAACACAGATGACCACAGTCAAGGTATTCCGAGTAAAACCGATAAACATTTCTTGATATTTTCTACATATTTTAGAGACTCAAAGTAAAGTTTCTATTCAATTAAAAATAACATAAATGATGTGGTCGTGTCTGACATCTTTGCTTTATGATTGTGAAATTTACGATTTAAGATGTACTTCTCTAATTTTGTTAGATAATAAGAATTTTAATGGGACAAGCCATGGATGAATTACATATATATAAGGTGTATGTCAAAGTCTCATGCTGTTTATCCACTAGGAATTACCTACAGATTGATATTGCTTGGGTTTGAAAGGAAAAAAATGCGTGACTTCAAACAAAACTGTGTATCAGATTCATAAGCAAATGCCAGGAGGTTCATCCTTTGTCTCATATCTTTTAATGTCAAACCCAAATCTTTTCAGTCTTCAGCAAAAATTAATTAATTAATTAATTAATTTAAAAATGGGATTGGCCTAACTGTTCCAATACTTTTGGAGAGGAGTGTAAGTACAGCCTCAGATGAACAACAGCACATTGTTATGTCATAATGTTTTATGACCACCTGCCCAGTATTAGATTGGCCCTCCTTTTGCTGCTAAAACAGCCCTGACCCATCAAGGCATGGACTCAACTAGACCCCTGAAGGTGTGCTGTGGTATCTGTTACCAAGATTTTAGTGACTCACATGCACCTGGCCATCCACGTAATGTAAAAGAAAACGTGGACCTCTTTTGATAGCTACTTGGATCACTTTTGATCACTATGGGACCTCTGCAGACCAGGAACACACCAAGCCACCTGACCAGGAAGTGAAGCTCAGCTCTTGGCTGTGGCTTCTGCTGGATTTGAAGAACTGTTTCTTTCTCCAAAGACTGACTTCATATTGGCATCAAACAGGTGCTTATGTGAATGGTGGAGCAGCAGTGGACCCTGTGGGAGGAGACTGATATGTTGTCTCAAACTCCAGAGAGATTCCCGCCTGTGTTTGATTCTTTGCATCAGTGCAATGAAGTCTTGCAAAGGGGAAGGACAGAGCCAGCCACAGGCTAAAGGGAGTATTGGAACAGTGAACCAGCTTCAACAGTTTTCTGCTGGGTACCCCTTGGAGATGGTGGGAACTGACATCCTTGGTCCTTTCCCCCACACTATAAGGGGAAACCTCTATATCCTCACAGCTATGGACTGTTTCACTAATTACATCAGGGATCGTCCTAAGTGCTTTCTTGTTTGCAGTGGTGATGGACAGGTTGACAGATGAGGTCAGGCAGGAGTCTCTGTGGACCGCCATGTGAAACTGGCAGATTAGCCACTGTTAGCTCATGTAGTGTTGAAAGTGATGTTTAATCATGACTCATGTCAAATCTTCAGCATTAGTTATGTTCATTGTTCTTACTTTAGCAGACTGATTACCTAAAGACAAACCTGAAGTATGAAAATGTATGAATATAATTAATTTTACTATCATTTAATTGATATCAGTTTGATCCCAAATTTTCCATTGTCACACACCACTACCATGGGATATGAGGTCAGATGAGAAGTGTGATGCAAATTTTCAAAATAAAAGTTTATGCCTAAGGTGAGGCCTGACCTTTAGAAGTGAAATACCGCATCAATAAAACCACCTTTGACAGCTAACAGGTTATCAAAGAGCTGCGGCAAGGACGCAAGAAATTAACATGATATGTTAATATGCCCGACCATAATGGACTTTGAGGGTTTATGTTGACATTCATTTTAGGAACTGAGAATGATGATATAAGTATACATCTGCAGATGTTCTTTTTTATGTGCATTTGAAAGGTTGGAGGTATTGTTTATTAAGTTTCCAGAAATATATTTCATATACTACTTTGTATGCTTAGCTTCCACACAAAGATAAAAAATAAGTTCTGATGTTACTGCCTATCAATTCACTGTAATTCACCAGTAAAAGGCCAGTAACAGCCAATATATTAGACTATTGATGTGTTAGTGATAATTCCTTCCATAAGATTTGACATATCAGGATATGATGAAAACTCATCCATACCAGGTTCTAAAATTATTGAAGCTGACAAAACAGCACATGTCATGTTACACCATGTCATTATTTATTTAACAAAAACTAAGCCAATATGGAAGAAGAGGTGTGTGAAAAAATAACTATATACTTATTTTATTTTATTTATTTATATATACTTATATTATTTCCATACAAATTAAGAGGGTAGGTAGCAGCCAGGTGCTACAAATCAAATGGATTTGATTAACTGATCATCAGCGAGTGTGGGCACCTCTACAAAAGCAGTTTGGGCATTTTGCTGGTCTGGAGAATTCAGATGTGTGTTAGCACAAAACCAAGGAGGAAAGACATCAGCAGTGATCATCAATATGGGAAGGGTTACAGGGGCATTTCCAGAGAATTTGAAGTCCATCATTCTATAGTGAGAGAGATTGTTCACAAGTGGAAAACACTAAAGACAGCTGCTAATCTTCCCAGGAATGAATGTCCAAGCAAATTCAAACTGTGCAATGCTCAGAAACTGAAAAAGCAAACAAACAAAAAAAACAAGAGCTGTATTTCAGACTGTATAGGCCCATGCAACATACATCAAGAATTGGGCACACAAGTTTGAAACTGTTTCAGATTTTCTCTAATCTGCAGGGACAGCAGTATTCATACAGGCTCAATCATTCCACTGGGAAAAAGAACAGTTCAAAGAAATAATTAAGAGCCCAAAGTTACCATGATGTTCATGCCCATGATGAGTGTATGTTAACTTCTGACCACAGCTGTAGACAATTTGTCTCTATAAATGATTATATGTTTGTAATTCTTCCTTGTCAAAAAGCATGCAGCCTGCTGGCTGCTCTCAGCACTGTTGTCTGACCCCTTTGCAAAAGAAAATAAAACTCATAAAGACAATCTGGCTGTGTGCACATCCATTCATTTCCAATTTCTACAATGCATCCCATACTAGCAGTCAAGCACGGTGGTGCAGGGGTGATGATTTGGGCTTGTTTAGCAGCCACATGACTTGGGCACCTTGCTGAAACAAGCACAAACTCCTGTGTGTACCAGAGTCAAATGTGAGGCCAGAATAGCAGACAAAGAAGAGAATCAAGGTGTTGCAATGGCCATGTCAAAGTCCAGACCTCAACCATTTTTTATGCTATGTCATGATGTGTAAAACCTTAGAATCCTCCAGGAATTTTAGCTCCCAACCTGCACAATCTATGTACCAAATATTCCTCACTAGCTTTGTCTGTTAGTCACATAAACTGATGTGCCATGTGCTGTGCTACAGGGAAGAAGCAAGAGTTATGGTAAAGAACCAGACAATAAATTTACAGGTTCCTGACTGAAAACAAAGGCTTTTGGTTTGTTTATCATTGAAAGCAAAACCTGTCATAGTTCATTTAATTTGTGATTAACAGTGTGCTTATTTTGGTGAACATGTTCTCATACATACAATTCATCAAGTTTTCAGCAATGAAGACATGCACAAAATTCCATGTTTTTAAGGGTAGTAGATGTACTGCTGGTCAAATGAGACACCTTACGTGAGTAGATCCTCTCAGGAAGACTGGCTGGTGTCTCTGTCTCTTCTACAACACACTATGCAAAGAATTTAATCACCAAGCCTATTTCCCATGTTTACAACTTTTAACTCTTTTAAACAGAAAAATGGCTCAGTTATTTCCAGGAGACTTAAAGCTGCAGTTCTTCCATACTCCACCAGATAGAGACATTGTTAGATCATGATACTTGTTTTATAAAATCCTATAAACTTGTAATTTGAAGAGTGAAGTACTGCAAATCATTTGTGACTGAGGTTCATTTGCTTCTCCATAAGTAAAACATGCACATAGAATTTTTTGTGCTATTACAACCAAAATAAACTTGAGCTATCAGGCTGCAGAACTGACTGTTCCAGTTGAACAGCAGTAACTAGACAGGTGCCACAAATGCATGTTCATGTTCTATGTATGTATTAGAATGTATGAGACGTGTTAGAATTAGAGCTCGACTGATTTTTAAGACTGTTATCAATGCCGATATTTGGTGATTTTAAAATCCAGTATATATATATCGGCTGATATTTTTTTTAAGCTGCATGATACATAAACAGATTTTCCTAACATTTGATATGTGTAGTTAGTTATGAGTCCCTACTAAGATAATATGACAATATGGTTTTAAAATAAACTGGTTTATTAGCTTGACTGTGTTAGGATCAGCTAGTTGCAGTTTTTGTGGTGTACCAAAACACATGTTGCCAACAGGGAATCTGCAGACTGTCTTCTGCATCATTAACACTCATAACATGGCCAAGGAGCGTTTTCTTTTTTAAACCATGTTTTCTTTGCTTCTGTAAAGTTTCATTTATCGGCC
>VUQJ01028982.1:29897-39980 GCA_015108635.1 Andinoacara biseriatus | reverse complement strand
GTTTCATTTATCGGCCGATATAAAAGCCAATGCCAATATACTAGCAAATAGTTAATATTAGCCACTTAAGAAATGTTTTTATATTGTATGATCCAAGTATTACACATCTCACAATGTTTATATGCATTATTTCTTGCTCATATAAAAGATTTTATATAGATCTTTATTGGATTTAATGTCTTGTAGGAAAATCTTCAGTGTATCTGGTACTGGTGGTACCAGAAAGAAACAGACAAACAAACAGAGTCATTTTTCACCAGGATAATGTATGTTCTTCAGCATTCGCATTAAACACGTGGGGCTGCTTTTTCTCGTCTGTACAAAATTAGAAGCATTCTGTCTCAGAGTGATGCTGAGGAAACTTGTTAGCTCTAGGCGGGACTATTGTAAATCCTTATTATTAGGCTGTTGTGAAAGACCCCTGAAAAGCCTCCAGTTGATCCAAAATGCTGCAGCAAGAGTGCTAACAGGGACTTGAAAGAGAGACAATATTCCTCCCATATTAGCTTTTCTTTATTGGTTCCCCATTAAATCTAAAATTGAATTTCAAATACTTCTCCTCACATACAAGATTTTTGAATAATCAGGCCCAATCTTATCTTAATGATAAGATGTCACCCAGGATAGATTTTTCTACCACAAAGCCATGCCGTTGCAATGGTTGCAATATGCAGTTCAGCATTATCTTGCTGAAATATGCAAAGCCTTCTCTGAATAAGTTGTCCGGATGGGAGCACATGTTGCTCTAAAACCTGTATATACTTTTCAGCATTGATGGCACCTTTTCACATGCACAAATGCACCTCCATACAGTCAAAGTTGCAGGCTTTCAAATTGAGCACTGACAACAAGCTGGACGGTCCCTCTCCTCTTTACTTCAGAAGATGCGGTGCCCATGTTTTCCAAAAAAGTGGAAAATGTTTTTTTGTAGTAGAAAAAAATTGACTTTTTTTGGTGAACCTCTGCCCATCTTTACTTCACGGAACTCTGCTTCTCTGAGATGCTCTTTTTATATCCAGTCATGGCCTGACCTGTTGCCATTTAAAATAATAACTTACAAAATGTTCCTTCACCTGTTTCTTTTTTAGTAACGCTTACATTTCCAACCTTTTCGTTACCCCAGCCTAACTTTTTTGCGATTTGTTGCTGCCATCAAATTCAAAATGAGCTAATATTTTTCTTTAAAAAAAATGTCTCAGGTTAAACATTTGATATGTTTTCTGTGTTCTGTTGTGTCATAATTGAATCTTTGGCTGCTGGGTGCATGGAACATAGATTGTGCTTACAGTATTACACCATCACAGAAGACAATCTGGTATGAAAAGCAAAATGCAAACATTAAAACTAAAGTAGATTTTATTCTGCTGCTTTGGTTTAAGGGTGGTGTTTTGTGAAAACTAGTAAACTTTCATGACTTAGCTAATGGGAAATATTAATAAAATATAGCTGTTGCAGTCACGGGAAAACGAAAGTTTTCACTCTCTATGAAAGCAGAAGCTTTGGGAGTTTAACACACACTTGAATGGAGCATTCAGGTGTGTGTTAAAACAATGCCGCAATCTTCTCAGGAGTGAATAACCCAACAAATTCCCTTCAAGGTCAGACTGCGCAATGCTTGCAGAAAAACTGCAAAAAACCCCAGTAACTACATCTCAGACTCTACAGGCCTCAGTTAGCATGTCAAGGTTCATGCCAGTCAAAGTATGGCTTGTTTGGAAGGTTGATAAGTGAAAGGCTTTTCTCTGTAAATACAACATGACAGTACAGCTTAGGTTTGCAAAGTTACATCTGAACAAAGTACAAGACTTCTGTCCTTTGGACAGATGAGACCACAGTTTAGATGTTTGGCTCACAGTCTCAAAAACAAACAAACACATTATACCAACACAAACACTGCAGCCACAGGACCTGGGCACTTTGCAGTCATCGAGTTGGCCATGAACTCCTCGGTAAACCAAAGTATTCTAGAATCTCATGTGAGGCCATCTGTTCAAAAGCTAAAGCTTGGCCCAAACTGGGTCATCACTGGGTCAGTGGTCCAAAGCACAGCAGCAAATCTACAACAGAATGGCTGAAGAAGAAAAGAAACAAACTGTTTCAATGGCTCAAAGTCCAAATGTCAACTTGACTGAAAGATGTGAGAGACACACAGAAAAGAATTACTTCAAGTTACTGCTGCTAACAGTGGTTCTGTGAGCTACTGAATCATGGGATTGCATTTGCAGTAACGCTGTCCTTTTCCAGAAATTAACGTAAAAAATTGCTTTTCTGATTTGTTATCTGGATATTTATGACAGGAGGTGTCACAAATTTTGTGTTAAACTTGTTTCCCTAAACCAGTTGCGTTAAATGTATATTGTACACTTCCAGGTCTAATTCTTAAAATAATATAAAAGAAATTATTTGTTGTTGAACTGATTTTTTTTTGTAAGAATTAAAGATTAAAATAAACATTCCCAACTCTGCTTATCATTCCAAACCAGAACATGAATGACTGCTGTTACATAAACAGTGTACAGTTTTTTTTGTTTTTTTTTTAATCCTTACGATGCTGCGGTCTCTTGTCCGTTATTGAAACTAAAGGCATTTACCGACACTCCCCAACAATTTGCTGAGAGTCATCAATTATGCAGGGTAGCCACACGCACTGGGAAGGAAGATAGCAGCAACAATATGGCGACAGCCGCATTTACTCCCGGCTCTTTCCTACATCTGCAGTTCAGTGACAGCTGTCTGGATTTCTGTTAATGCGAGAAAAAGTAAGTAGACATTATGTTTTCTGCTTTGTCTGGTATTTCACGTCATGGGATGGATCACAGTCTTACTTTGTCGACTGACTGCATCCCAGTGCCGCAGAGCGGTCCCTCTCTCAGCATCTTTTCCCAGCGTCTGTGGAGGGCTACTTGCCAGTACATGGACTAATATGTATGCGAAGCGGCAATCAGAAGTAGGAAAGATGTGATTCTAAAAGGAAAAAACAGCCATTGGAAATGCGACGTGATAAAAAAAAAAAGGGAAGCCGGGAGGTTATTAAGGGAGTTGGCCCGCCGCTGGATGATAGGCTATGACATTTCAGTGTGTCGGGATGTGAAACATAGTGTACGCATGTAAGTGAGATCATGTAAAACTTCTGTCAATGGCGACAGTAACTATCGTGTACGCTCCCAATGGCTGCACGAATAATGCGCCCCTGGCAAAATCATCTACCCCGGTATTTCTGGCTTTCTACCATTATTTTGAAGGCTAACTGATAGTTTTACCCCCTCGCCACCCCCCGCCACCCCCACACTCCACCTCTGTGCAACCCCCCCCTCCTTGCAATCTCTTTGGAGACTGTATTGCACGAAGAGGTAGGTGCGTCTTTAGTTTGGCAGTCCTCTAAAGGGACCGCGGCACCCTTTTCCAGTCTTTTCGTGCGGTATTTCCCATGGTGTCATTACTCTGTAAACCTGCATCACAGGGAGTCTATAGATCTCTGTGGTCTGGGCATACGGGTGCGGTAGCCAAGCTGTAACATCACGATCAGTTTAGTTTCTCTTATTTTCTGTAAATAGCGCAATTTCACTTTCTGTGGGGTGAAACTGGGTTGTGCTGACTTCGTATGTGTTTTGTTCAGGCCAGGGATGAGTCGTCAGGATATAGCTTGTGCATTTTACTGACCTACTAGGAGTTAGAGCCCATATAGCAGCAGTAAACCACACTGCAGTATTTTAGGCTATGGCCCTATAGAACAACGGCGCGCCTCAGTATACAACAGTGGACTTTCCTCTGGACCGTACAACCTACATATGAGTGTCAGCAAGTGACTTATATGATGTGGGATACGATATAAAAGGGAAAATGAGAAGGAATAAAGACACAGGAAGATGGGTGGTTGATCAGTGTTCAGTTTTACCGCACAACAGCCTAAAGGGAAGAGCTCTATAATTTCTGTTTCTCATTTCTCGTCTGCTCCCCGAGGACAAACGGGTTAAAATGAATTATCAACTCATCAAATTTCCACTCAGGAAGTCATAACTTTGGGCCTACCCGAAATAGACTCGGCTCTGTTATGTAGAATGTGGCACCTCCCCGTATATGATATGAGGGGGCTATTTGATATTTAATATTTGGCAGCCCATTTATTTTCTCAGCAATGTTTCCCTTTGCCTACCTATTCTCACTGACGCTGTGGATTTGAACTGAGATGGCATTTAGAGACATCGCTGCAGGTAATGAAGGATGAAGTTCTGTCCGACCCACGTGACTCTGATGCAAGCTCCCGGTACACCTCCAGCTCGCGAGCACACTTGTCTCCGCGGTGTCCTGATATCTTCATCGGATGGTTATCATCAGAGTGAGCAGAGCACAATCAAAGTTTTTTTTCCTTTCTTTCTTTGTATTTTTCGGGAGTGCGGCCGCGGTGTTTCTGGGTGCCTTTCTTATGCGCAGAGGGCGCAGCGTCACATTACTTTACATAGAGAGGCAATTGAGGCTGCCGGAGTTTTTAGTCTTCTCTGTCGTCCATTTCTTATTTTCATTTTCAGCGGATTTGAACCAAACCGAGAGCAGGTTGGCGCTGCAGGCTTTCGTGCCGGCTGTATGCGGCAGCATTCACTGTAAATCATGTAAGAGTGACCAGAGCGGTGCTTTAAATAAATAAAAGTCAGATTTTCGCACTTTAATTTTTTTTTATTTCATTTCATATGTCTCAGTTATTAGTGGAAAGCATAAAACGACATCTGCAACATGTCGAGCAGTTTTACTGGCTGATTTTCCTTTTATTTATTTATATTTTAAATTGCCCCAGCGTTACCTGTAAAGTACACATGAACTGCTGCTCATGCTATTGCATCCTGGTTTGAATCACCTTGACGGATCAATTGATGTAGCTTTGGCGGAAGGAGACTTGGAGGTTTGGCCTTGGCTGGCTTACATGAATCGGACTTTCCCCTCATTTTTTTCTCCAAGATACTGAGATACTGGGTCGCTGGATCTCTTTCTGCCTGTGGATTGCTTTTGAGTGTGTGTGTGTGTGTTTTTTTTAACTTATACCCAGGTCTGTAACCTTGCCGCTGTTTCATTGAATGCTTTGCACATTGTCTAAATTTTTGGTCACCTGAACTTTGACTTGACTGTTTAATGTGGTGTATAAACAGCATGCGCAGCCATCTGGGGACAGAAATGTAACTATTCAAGGAGCATGAAGACAGTTGATGGTATTACAACCTTACTTTTAAAACAGTGAGTCAGAGCCTCAGAGGCTGAATAATTTTGACCAAGTCCTATAATAATTTATAAATTATTGTGTGAAACAGTTCAGTTTATTAATAAATTATCATGTATAGAGTCATTATTGTAATCAGTATTGTAGGATGTCAGATAACAGGCAGTGTTCCATTTGCAAAGCCTTTTTCTTAGGTACAATAAGGGGAAGGTGGATTTGTCACACAGAACAATCAAAAACAATCATTTATAGCTAAAGCAAATTTATTATAAAGCCAACTCAGCATGCTGTTTGCTCACAGGAAACGTTTTTATTATTATTATAAAGTGATAAACCCCAACCATCCCAACAGTAACATTAAGTTTGTTAAGTTCTCTTGGTGAGCATGCTCTCTTACCTGACTTTACTCAAATGAGAAATGTCTGGGGCTCTCTGGCTTGTCTGTTTGTTTTGTACTGAATAGGGTTGTATTAGCCTGTGTGCACTTACCAGCAGCAGGAGCTGTTTGAACTCCACTACAGCTCAGTGTTTCCATACCTAGCCATATAATTTCCATAGCTGAAAGCTACATATAGAGTGCTGCAGACTTGGATGTCTGTTCTGGTGGGAGCTCCCCAATTTAAATTCACATTATGGGGTGTCATTTTATTCTTTGCTAATTTAAACAGTGTGGGACTTCATGGGAAACGGTCACTCTAAATGCTGCATGGCATTTAGATACAAATAAAACATAAAAATAAAATTTCATGTTGGATATTTTGAAAAGAGAGACTAACACAGTGCATAAACACAAGAAGAGAAAACTTGACACGTCTCCTTGTTATGTGAAGCTGGGGTCACAGAGGTGAGAGCAAAAGGGAATTCAATGCTGTCTCTGTGCTGGGTACAGAGACTGTGTGCTTCAGTCATTAAGCCTGATGGTTAGATGCTTGCACTTTTTTTAATTTCACTTTTATTTCTTTTAACACTTTTTCTCTCTTTTCACCCTTTATTGCTCTCTGTCGCTCTCTTCCTATCAGAGCTGGATGTCTGGGATGGAAAACAAATAAAGAGGAAATAGCTGCAGGATGAAAACATGGCCGCACCCCTTTTTGCACCCCCAGGACCTGACAGCTTCAAGAAATTCACCCCGGAGACACTCGCTAATATTGAGAAACGCATCAAAGAAGAGAAGAACAAGAAGCCACCCAAGCCAAGATCAGACAGCAGTCACCGTGACACATCTGACGACAATGAACCCAAGCCCAACAGTGACTTGGAGGCTGGGAAGAGCCTGCCCTTCATCTACGGCGATATTCCTGATGGAATGGTGGCCACCCCACTGCAGGATCTGGACCCATTCTATATGAATCAGAAAGTGAGTTGCTACACAGTCTTACTCCACTAAACCAATGTCCCTTACTTACCAGATAAACACTACATTTGATAAATCTAGTTTAAAGATTCAGGCTTCCTTGAATTCCCTGAACAGTATTTAACTGTTGTTCTGCCCTGATTCACATTCTCTCAAGTCAGACTGCTGGTACTGTAAACTTGACACATGATAAGTAATTTTTCATATCAGCTCAAGCAAAAACAACGTTATTGTTTTCACTACAGAGGTGGAGATAACATAATAGAAAAAAAAATGACCTTGAGGCAATCAACAGCTTTTTAAAGTACTTTTTAGTCGTGGGTACTGGGGCTTAGAGGTAGTTTCTACATCATTTGGGTGCACATTGAGATTATAAAAAGCCTGAGTTTTTAAAAAAAATTATTATTACACTTGTACAGTGAAAGCACAGCTGAGGAAGAAGGACATTCGACTCGGCTCCTGCAACACTGCAGGGCTGCTGTGGAATGCAGTTCTTGGGCAGTGGTTAATCTCAGGTTTCTGCAGCGTTGATTAATAATATGTGTTAATGCATAATAAAGATGGTGTAACAGCTGGAGGGGATGACAAATTTGCCTTCATGTTTCAGTACTTGTGCGAATTCTCTTACGACAAAGCAAACTCCTATATAACAAGTGCTCTGTCGAGATGGCGGAGGAGAACAAATTGTCTAACTGGATTTGTGTTTATCAGTGCAGCTGCGTACACATTTTCCTATAATTGCACCATATGTGTGCAGTTTCTAGCAACATGGGAATTCCTTTTTCTCCATTTATGAATTTTATTTTTGACTGTACATTTGTGGAATTAAAAACAGATAAGCCAAAAAAAAGCCACACAGTCAAATCATTTCCATACCTTAGGACAGAATTAATGTGATGTAAGAGCAGGTGACAGAAAAAACAACTAATATTTCCACTCCCAATGATGTATTTCTTATCAATTAGACTCAAGGCTCTGCAATCCCTGTAGCTCCGCACTAGCAAATGAGGAATGAGTAGCTGAAGGCAGAAGATGGCAGAAGAGGACAGGAAGTGGAGTGAAATAGGCAGGAGTGTGCTGTAGTACTTTCAGCCGTGTATAGGTGTGGAGTAGCCAGTCTCCAGTGTGGTAGCAGGGATAATATGTAAGAGAATCTGTGGCCTCTGTAGAAGCCAGAAGCCCAGTCAGCAGGACTTGCAATCTCAGCGAGCAGCACTCCCTCGTAGGGCGGATGGAACTATCAAGTACATGTGCCTTTTGTGATCTATTGATCCTGGTTCAGTGGTGGCCACAGGAGGGGTTCCACTCTTGTCTTATTATCCTTCCCAATTTTGCTTATTGCCTCTTTGTATTTTTATTTTTTTTTACTATAAAGGTTGTTGTGGACATGACATAGTGGGTAGATTCGCCAGATTTTGCTCAGTATGATTCTCCTCATTTACAGGAGAATCTTAAGCATGTGATTAATATTTTGGTACACACATTATTTCTGGGGCAGCACGGTGGTGCAGTGGTTAGCACTGCTGCCTCACAGTTAGAATACCATCATCACTTTCCATGAATGTGAGTGTGAATGGTTGTCTGTCTTTCTGTGTTGGCAACCTGTGCCTCTTGCCGTATGTCAGCTGGTATAGGCTCCAGCCCCCCCGCGACCCCAAAACAGGATAAGTGGAAGTGAATGGATGGACATTATTTCTGTGGACCTACAATGTATAAGCTTGTGTTGATTATAAGTCAGTCTGCTGTTTGCTAAAACAAAAAATCAGTTGGAATATTCCGCTTTTGAAATAATGAAACAAGCTTACAGCAGATTTTTCTTTAAGCAGTTTAGTTTAATAATGATCAACCCTAGTCCAGAACCTTTACAGTATATATTGAAAGGACTCTCTTAAATAGTTATTGGCAAAAGGTGTGAAACATGATAACATCTACATTATCTGTATACAGGGTTATACTCCAATTGAAGAGATAATGCATTCACACAAAAGGAAAGCGTTTTCACACTGTTTTTGATCAGAATTTCATGTCAGAGGTCACAGTCTTATAGTCTAATACTTCTTCAGTCAGTACAAACGCCAGCATAATAACTTATAATTGCTGCAGATGCACTTGCATGTTGTGTCAGCATGCTTATGCTAAGTTAGACCTTATAGAAATAATAAAAAAAAAGGCTTCACTGGAAATTTACAGCCCCAGTCCTTAGTTTTCTATCCTCTGAGCAGCTCTGTTGGTGCAGCCGTGACTATACTGGATGGCTGAAGAACACATTTACATTAAATTACAAAAGAAAAAGGTGTGAGCGCTGAGCTTTTACGCTACCACCCATCTTTTTGTTCGCTAATTACAGCATGTCGTATGTGTTTTTGAACATGTCGGTAGAGGTTCTGATTTCTCTTTGTTTTGCTCAGTCATGATCTGCTTACCTCACCGCAGCTATTTCTGTGGTGAATCAGCAACCCCACGCCATCGTTCTCGCTTTTTTATCAATGATCCACTCATGTATTTATCTTTAATCATAACTGAGGAAGATACTCTAGTTAGTTAGTTAGCGTCCATTCCTCCTCTCCCTCTGTTTGTGTCCTCACCTTTTCGGGCTGCTCGTCTCCTCTACTCGACCCACAGTCATCCAATTGCACTGTACTGTATGTCAATGAGTGTGTCTGAGCGCATGTGTGTGCGTGTTTGTGTGTTTGTGTGTTACCATCAGCTGCAGGAAACCTGATCACAGCACTCATGCATAAAAGAGAGGAAGAGGGCGGCAGTGGTGAGGAAGAGAAATGCAGTGTTGCAGTTCTTATTTTCCCCTGTGATGAGGAAAGGACTGCCTGGGCTTTTCAAATGTCTGATGAGATTAGGTTATGTGAAAGCTGCTGGATTCACACAGGAAAAGCAGGATGGGCTGGATGGAGGGCATGCGAGTGGTTTAGCTGGTCCTGTGCACATGGACGTATCTGTTTTTACTTATAGTTGGGGAATTTCATTGCAAATGGATATATAGTTGATTAGATGAGCTTTTTAGACAGCACTGCATGGACAAAAAGAAGTGCTAGTTTTGTTAGTTCAAAAGCTTGATGTGCTCCCTGAATGTTGCATTTTTGTGACTGTCTTATTCTAGCAAAATCCACTTGACTAGTCACTTCTGCACAGGCTTGTGCAGGGCAGCAACTGCTAGTGTGTGCACAAGGGGAGCTCACAGCTAAAGCAGTAGTGGCTTCTGAAACTCAGCATGTAGTACTGTACACACCATTACATTATATCCCTATCCCATCATTTCTGTCAGTGTGTTTGTGCATCTCCGTTACTCTCTTTCTCCTCTGCCTTCCACTGCCTCCCCTCTCTGGCATTTTTTTCCTTTTTTTCCTTTCAGGGTGTAGTAAATTAGAACGAAGCCCAGGCTTTAGTGCTCTGTCTGAGTCCTCAGTCTCTGATGACACAGCATCCTCCTGTTCTGAGCTGAGTGAGGAAGGGATGGAGTGGGGTGTGTGTGTGTGTGTGTGTGTGTGTGTGTGTGTGTGTGTGTGTG
>VUQJ01028981.1:23406-35390 GCA_015108635.1 Andinoacara biseriatus | reverse complement strand
TATAAACACTCCTCTAAAGGCATGATGACATGCCTTTATTTCTGCCAGAGGGTTAAAAGTAAAAAAAAAAAATTGCAATCTGACATTGTTTGCCTTACCTTCTTACTTTCAACCATTCTTATAGCTCGTTTCTGCAACAAGATACATGTACAGTGGTTGTAATGAAACTTTTTAAAGTATTTTCCCAGACCTCCACGGTAACTTAAATATGGTGACACCAATGAACAATAACGAATGAAAATAATGTGCACCATCTTTAAAGAAATGTGAAGGAAGTTATTAAAATTAGTAGTGATGAACTTATAACATTTTAACAGTTGTTTAAAGTTTTTTTTTTTTTAATTTAAGGGTGTTTCTAGAAGAAAATGGCAGAAACAAAATTAAAAAAATCAGACTTTTTTTTCTTACACAGTACACAGGAATAACAGATAGTGACAATGTTTACTGTGTGTGCACATTAAAGGTGCACAGTTTGATGTTTGACTTTGCTGCAACATAATACCCCAAACTTATATGTTGTAAACAAAGTGGTATTAAATATCAACAATGAATATTAAATCTAATACACAATTCCAGTTTGAGTCATCTATTGCCACCAAGCTGGTCCCAACATTAATTGGCACGTCACAGCTCACTCGGAAACCAGAGGAACATGTGCTGAACAGATGTTTTATTTCCACTGGAGGCTTAATGTATTCTGCTTCTTCGGGTTAAAGGTGGCACACGTGTGCTTGTGGCAGATCTGCATCTATTGCACAAAGACGCCGCTTACCTCCTGACTGACTCTTTGTTGGCAGACTGGAAATGTTTTGTATCATGCCACAATTATGTCAACTCCTGAGTCACAGAGCATGAAGCTTTTCAGGATAAGTGGGGACATCAAAAACATGCAAAAACTGAGAATCCTCTCAATCTGGAGCTGGAAGTTATTATTCATTTCTTCTGCGAACAATCCCTTTATTAACCCACAATTCTTCAGCTACATGTTGCATTCTCGTCGCACAGTTGCTAGGTTTATATTTATGTTTGTCTGGCAAGATTTTTTCTTAATAATCATCAAAGTAAAATAATAATAATAATAATTTATTTTCCTCTAATTAAAAACAACAATCAAATTAATAAAGATGAAAGCTGATTTTGGCACACAATTTCTCACCAGTCAAGACCGGCTGATTTCATTTTGAGCATCCTTTTTATGTCTCCGCTCTGGCGACAGCCATCGCCTGAGGCGCGGCGTTTTTGGGTTGTTCGTGTGTTGATCCGTCCGCACGGTTCTTCTGAACACGAGTTCTCTTGGTTGAGATGAGGGAATTTCTCAATTTTTTTCACAAAAGGATAAAAAGATGACATTCTCTATTTTAAAGGGTCAAATGTCAAAACTCTGCTGTTACATAACAGAGTTGAATTAAAAACAGAACAACAAGAAATAAATAAAAAATGGATGTGAACCGCGACTTGCTTTGCTGATGCAAGCACGCAACTGCGAGTCAGTCGGGGAAATGTGATCATTATTTCCGTCCACATTAAAACAACAAATACGGCAGCTAGTTGCTGACATTCAGAAATGTTTTACGCCACGGGAAATGGGGTATTTTTAAACTCGTGGGCGAGTCGACATGTTTGGAAAAGAACTAAAGGTCAAAGGTCAAATGCAGCAGGTAAAATATCAAAGCTTCCCTGGTTACCAAAACGTGTTAACGTGCTGACAATATCTGGAATTTCTGGCTTTTCCTCTCTTGGACTTTTATGTTGTGATGTCTCCGTGTTTCCAAATATCCGACTACTTATTGTCTCACCTCAAAATATATGAACAGAGGCCAGTGAAATGAAAGGACGCTCAAGGTAAAAAGTACCATGATTTCACACTACATGTATATCTTAATTATAACCAAAGGCATACAGGGGATTGTATAAGCCATGAATAAAAGCACTTTGATCAGGTTTTAGCAGCCAGTCTTACCAAGGTCTTCTCGTAATAATAACTACTGTGAGTCCTTGACTTTCTTTTGGTTTTGACCACGCTGTGGATTTCACCATTAGAGTGAATTAATGAGAGGTACTAAAATCAACAGACGGGAAAGTTAAAGAGCTCTCTGGAGTATGCAAACCTGAGTTGTGGAAAGAAAACATAATATCATTCTCCATAAAACTGTGCTATGATTTAGGAAACACTAATCTATCGCACCATTCTGCTTAGCCTTAGAGAACCTTGGGTGGCAACGGCGTTGAGGAAGAATGCCATAAATATAAAATAAGTAGGATGAATTGTCTTATCAAGGCTTTTAAATGGGTTTGCGTTGAAATGGGAACGAGTATATTTGTAAAAATAAAAGGATAATGACACTGGAGAAATAAATTATATTAATAATTAGTCTAATAGTCTTTTTTGATCTTTGTATTTTACACATAGCCATGCAATCGGTGCATCCTTTGTGCCCTCTTTCTAGTATTTTAGTGACTAATGAGTTTCTTTCATGTGTTATTAGATGAAAATCCTTAAGAACTAAAGCAAGAAGTAATCTTAATGCTACCAAATAAGTCTCTTTTTTCAAGATTTCACCAAAAGACGAATTATCTTGGAACCGCAGGTTGATGAAGTTCAAAACAGACTAATCTGTGTTGTTATAATTAGTGTTTTAGATCAAGTTTTGTCATTCGAAACCGCCTCAAGGCCCGAGAGTTTGCCGATACGTTGACAAAGATATCAGTCTAGATAATGGCTATTGAATGCAAATGGAAAGCACACAGCAGTCACTGCTTGCACCAGCCTTTTCTCCAGCGCTGACAGGGAAGAACATATGTTACAGTTCAGAGCTGTAGACATGTCAGGGGATGTTCTCTTTTTGAGAGAAATTGACAAGCAAAGTCTGGCAAATGTGTACAAAGACAAAGCTTAAATCAAAAACTGCAAACTGGTGCTGATGATACCCCACAGACAGTGTTCTTTTAAGCTAGGATTTATGAGAAAATACTTTCTCTTTTAAATACATAGAACAACAAAATGTTTCAAATGTTGATCACTTAAGAAAATGCTTAATATAAGATTTAATCTAATATAATATAATATAAGATTTTCAATGAAATGCCTTCAGCTCTACATTACTGCACTATTAGGGCCCTGATTTACAACCTCACTGTCTAAAATAATGTATGCTTGCTTTGATGAGAATTTATATCCTATAGGTCAGACATACACACACCGCTCTGCCCAGCTTTGGCCTCTGTCATGCTACTAATAGTGCACAAGGTTTTCACAGCACATACAGTATTTGCAAGCTTCATATCAGTGAATCAAAATGTCACACAATGTCAAAATTGGATATTTTTTTCTATGTTTCCTCTATACCCAAAGCTCCGTGGGCTCCATTTTTAGCTCAGGACTGTGCACACTTGTTTGCCTGTGTGCTAATCTCATTTCAGCTTTTCAGGCCAGCTGAAGGGGAGAATTTGAGCAATGGCAGCAAAGCAAGAGAGCCACAGCTGACCACAGTGACGTAAGCTGCGCTGACCGGCCTGACTGAGGCTGTTCGCACATATAAACGCACTCACACACACGCCCCAACCCTCTCACTCACCTATAACCACATTTCCATGGGGGAATTAACCATCAATGGATCCTCAGTATGAGTGTGTGTGTGTGTGTGTGTGTGTGTGTGTGCGTGTGTGTGTGTGTGGGAGTGAGTGTGCGAAAGAAAGAGAGGCAGAGAGAGTAACCTATGTTTGCCAGTAGCAGCTGCAGCTCTTAGCTTTTAGGGGACAGGCCATCATTTCCAGTTCTTCCCCTTTTCATTTAAAAAGCTGTCGGTGCAAGTTGAAAGAGATTTAGTGATTGTACAGATTTAATTTTAAGTATGAAAAAAAGGAGATTAAAAATGTATTTATCCCATCATTATGCTGTTATATTTCAGTGATTTCAGGCGTTTAAATATTGCCGCAGCATGCTCCGTGCAACATTAAATGTATCTAGCACTGACAGATGCCAAATGATCTTGTCCATAAAAATGAGCCAACATTATAAATATGACTTAAAGTTGGGATTAGAATTCAATCCAACCGCAAAATTTTACTACCCTGAAGGATGCCGGTTTCAGTTTGCATATTAGAGAGAATGTTTCTTTTTTTTTTTCCAAAATTTAATTTCAAAGCCGCTCTGCCCATTAAACCTGACTCTGGATCTCTAACTACATAATGACCCGGTTGCTACGTCTCTGTAATGCTGACCTACTGACAACTTCAGTTAAGCTGCTCTCATCACTCCTGCTAAAGCCCTGCTAGCCCTGCCATTTTACCAGCAAACAAATAACAACTTGGAAAACCTGCGCGGAAAACTTACATTAAAGCAACGCACAATTTTCACAATGAATAGCGCTGATTGCAGTCGCATGAGAAGCGACTGCTCAGGTGCAAAGTTGAACGCCACGACAAAGCATCCCCAGACGTGACAGAGAAGGGGGTCAAAGAAGATACGCACTTGTCAGGACGCGGGAAACGCATATCCGTAGTTCACCTCAGCAACAGCGACACATTTCTAAGTGCTACAATTCACGTGATTTGTTCAGCTCAGTGAGCTTTTCACAGACTATATCTTGCTAAGTGGCTGATCAGAAGCACTTAAACACACACACACACTAACAAATTCAGCCACACAAACAAAAACAAAAGCGAGATGTGTGAGCAGCAGATTTTAATCTCGGGCTTCCTTTTGTGAGGTTTATCACTTCATTCCTGCAGACTCTTAACAAGAAGCTAGCAGGGCATGTTCTGTCAGCACAGCTCAGTAAACAGCAGGCACACAAAGAAGCACATATCTTTCTGCTCTGTCATGGAGTCACACAGGGTTGGATTATTAAGGTCACATTATGAGGGGATAAGAATAAAAAGAGAGAGGGAGACATAGAGCGAGAGAGGGATTTTCTGTCATTTCTTCCAGGGGCTTGTGAACCATATGTTCAGCCCTGGGACACAATGCACAACACGAGGGGCTCAGCAAGAGCCCAGAGATATACCCAACACCGACACATGGAAAGCAGGCTGCAAACTGTGTGCGGGGGGTCAGGCATGTGGAGGAAGTGCACCATTACTGGCAAACTGTCACAGTTCAACATTAAAAACAAGGAGCCGAGTCGAGCTTAATGGAGAGCTTCGATTTAAACGTGTACATGTTCAGCTGGATATCATTCAACCGAAAGCTTATTGACGAACTGTCTGATGATGTTAGTTGTCTTTATGTTACAGTACGTGAATGATATAAATGACAGCAGTGCAGGTTTGCTTTTCAGGAGCGCGTGCTGCTGGTGCATTCTGGAACCCATTAAAGCCCATTAGGAGAGATTTACTATCACTATGGACAGGTTAAAAACTTACAGTCACGCGGCAGCTGAAAAGCTTCCTATAATGATGTTAGATTAAAAGATAGAAAGCATGTGTTTTTGCGCAGTAGCACAAGCACTAGGCGGGAAGGGGGGGGTGTATGGACCAAGAATTAGCCTTGCAGATATTTTAACACTTCAGTTTTTGCACAGAATATATTTCATGTAACATCTTAATTAGTGAGCTTCAGAAATCAGTGAGTGTGCATGTGTGTGTGTGTGTGTGTTGGGGGGGATTACTGTCAGACAGAACTACCTAAAATGTTTCCAAATTTCCAATCTTTTTGTGCTGAGCCCGACTAACTGGCTGCTATGATATAGCTTCATATATACATAAAGACATGCGAAGCGGCCTTCAAGCTGTCTGACAGAAGGCGTGTGTTTCCAAAATGTCAGTCTGTTCCTTTAATTGCTCAAACAAATCACACAAACGCGCATAAGCTCAGATTTGCAGGAACTTGGAGATTTTTAAGTTTAAAATTAAAAAGTATGCCAAGCACATCCAGAAGATTCAGAGGTAAAGTGAAAAACAGAGAGTGAGCACTGAAGCAAAGGAACAATCCCCTGAGATCTCTGTAAGAAAGAAAGAGGTGGATGATGGAGAAAGCACAGGCGGAGAGAGAAGAGGAGGAGGAGAGAGAGTTTGCCTCCAGTCTCGGCACAGAGGAGGATCAAAGGTTTGTGCTCTGCATCTCAATGGACATTCGGTCACCAATACTGATGAGCTCGGGTGTGTGATGCTCCATTCACAGGGTTTATCTCTTATGGGTAAACAAGCGGTCACTGCGTGCAAATAAATGAGCATCTTGACTGCACAGTTACGCTTCATAGTTGTTTAAATTCAGGTTAAAAAAAAAGATTAATGAGAAAGAAAAAGAAAAGGTACATTTCTGACTGTTTTGTGTGTTGAGGACATTACTCGGGGTTTACCCTGCAGATTTAATTACTGCAGAGGTGTGATATTGTTAGATCTTTGCCTAAATAAAATTAAAAACCTTAATATTCCTCTGGTGTTAGATCCCTGAATAATTAAGTTGTTTTTTTTTTTGTTTATTAATCATGTTATAGAGTGTACTTATTAGATTCTTCCTTGAAAGTTATATGTACTGCATTAAAGTTGCAACAATAATTAACTCACTTCCGGCGTGATTTTTGTTTGCGGCACATGTGCCAAGTTTAAATTACGACATGCTTATCATATTGTATTCAGCGTGTTTGGCCTGCATCATTCCGAAAGGTGTTTATTTTGCATCTTCTAGGTGCAGCTGTGCTTTGTGCACGCACCCTTCACAGTTTTTGTGCTACACAGCCTAGACATTTATTTTTTAAGCTGCTACAGTAACAGCGGGATATTTCAAAATGCAGTACACAGCATGAAATCATGACTGTACTTTCCGCTCTGTGAAGACGGTTCACCAAACTAGCCACTGCAGAAGCTTCGGCACGCTTGATTTTGAATATGTATCAACTGTGGGAATGTTTTTGACAGCACAGCAGTTTGTGCCAGTTGGGGGTATAAAATCCATATTTGTAGCAGCACTAATGGTCAAAGACTCCATCAATACCAAATAGCTTATAATGTGTTTAATTTTACATCAAATGGTGCTGCAATTATTTTACTCCTTTGCTTGAGTTTGGAAATGTTTTGTGAATAAATCAGCATGATTGCAAAGGGAAAAAAAAATTAATAATGACACATTAATTGACGTGCCTGTGGTGCACTGTATTTCGTCTTTGACCTTCTACCCTCAACACTGCCTGGCTGAAACACCCGCTGCTTCTATAGTGATCAAAGAATTTGTCCAGGATCATGGAAAACATTTATTCTTTGTATGCCATCAAATGCAGACTTTGTAAATGTGGCTGTGCAGTACGCCATATACTGCCCACACATCCTGCTAAAATTGGAAAGGCGCAGACATATCTTCCTCAGTTATGAAAGTTTCATCTGTAAATAAACACGGGAGCATCATGGGCTGTCTAAGGAGCTGCGCTCATTTTATTGAGGAAAAAATGCGGGAGTTCTTCTTGCCCCGGCATGCTTTCTGTTTTTATAAACCCCTAAATATCAGGTGGCATAAAAACACGTTTTTTTTTACTATTGAACTGATGACTTGGCGCTACGAAAGGACAACGGTGCCATAAACATTTTAATTAAAAACAGAACAGGCCGTGTAAATTTCACACTGCAAACAATTATGAATAAACCGACTCTACAAATCAAAGCATAAATAATGTGATAAATAAAAATTGGGAAACAATGGACCTTCAGTGGAATTCTTCAGTGTCTACATAAAGTCTACACTTTTTAATGTTCTTGACAATACGCATGTAATTTTCTTACTACCTAATGAAGATTTCAGCATTACCTCTTATTGGTGTGTGTTTGTGTATCACAGATGGTCGCAAATCCTCTGACGAAACACTCGTGACCTCCGATGGGATTGTGTCCCTTTAACTTGAGAACCTATTAATTGTCTGCAATTATCCTTTGAAAGTGTGGCATCTGTCAGAAGTATCTCTTCTCTTCCCACATGGATAGAAATGCCATAGTGGTAAAGGTTGACTGCGACATTCACTATTTATTGCACAGTAGGATTTGTACAGTCAAACTTTTGCCATCACAGGTCTAAAAAAAAAAAAAAAGTATTTTCTTTTTCTTTAACAGGAACACCTTAGTTTTTTCAAAAACATCATCTTGCATAAGACAATTGATGAAGACAGTACCTTGTCTTGATTCTACCGATGGACAAAACTAAACCACGGGGGCGCTTGTAAACTAGCTTGTTTGATTACTTTCTGTTTAAAATGTGCTGTTTGTAACATCGGGAAGTCATCCATAGTTCCCCTGGTGCATTCAAAATCTTTAAAGTTTAGTGCAAATTTGAAGAAAGAAATACAGAAATAAAACAAAACTAAGGAACTTATAAGGCAACAATTATAAATATATCAAAAATAGTCATTAGAGAACTATCTTTGTTACAAAAATGGTACAAAAGTTTTGTCCTGTACCAGTGAGAGGGACATGTTTTTCAGTTCCTCTACTGATTTCACAGCCTTGTATCCAAGCTGGTGAAGTACTTTTTGACACACAGTCTGTGTGTATTCCACCATATCAAAAGACAGTTTTAAGCGCCAACTCTCTGCATTAGCTGCTGAGTCCCTCACTGTACCAAACTTGTGTTTTGCCGAAGGATCATTGCTGCCCCGAGTGTTTGCATGTATCCAGTCTTCCACATTTTTATCCATAGGCAGCCCCAGATAGTCATAGATCTCCTTTGTCTTAGGAAGGGGATTTCTAGCCAAATCCTCATATCGAACCAGCATGTATTTCCCTTTCAGCCAGTAAGGATGGCTGAGACCAGTTGAAACAGAGCTGAGAAAGTCTTGACAGACAACCGTGAGCTGACTCAAGTCAAGATTATAGGGCCTTCTCCCTGTGGCCCTCCAAATACGCCACAGACGATATGTATCCCTAAATGTCTCAATCCGCGATGACAGGATACCACGTGGATCTCTGACAAGCTGAATCACTTTGATATTCAGTCGTGGATCTTCAACCAATGCACGCAGATCCCCAATTTCTGGAACCCGAACAATTTTGATTGCCACATGCCTCTTCTCGCGGCATGCCTCTGTTGCTAAGGTCATATTTAGAGTTGCACATTTCTTAACACAGTCCCCTTCCTCCACATTAACATCAGCAGACCCAAAGGCGTCACATACGGGTTGCTGACACAATGCACGGCTGGCACCACGACGGAACAGTTTGTCTGTGGTGTGGTTCATGGGCGTTGGCTTGATATAGCTCTCTAAGAAATACAGGTCACAACCGTACAGGCTACGCAGAAGGTCTCGACTGGCGCCCAACATCACACGCCGGTCAGCAGCATTGCGGCTATGCGACAGACGTGGAATCAGCGTGGTCTGAACATGATAAAGAGGTTCAAACAGATAGAAAACCTCTTGGTGCTGGTTGAGCAGCTGGCCAACGAAGGAGGATCCACTGCGTGTGGTGGCCAGGACCAATATGTGTGTTTTACGTGTGGCATTGATGGAAAAGTAAGGGTAGTCGTCACAGCCTCCACCACCTGCTGTTCCCCGCTCAAAGGGAGGCTCGGTCTCCTGGCCCCCCAGGCCACAGTTTTGGGGGCTGGGCAATGGGCACAGCTGAAAAGGCTTGGAGGTGAGTGTTCGGATGGCCGTGTACTGGATGGCAATGGAGGCCAAGGCCAGCAGAATCACTGCCTTCCAGGAACATTGCATGGCTGAACCACTTCATTTAGACACAGCGGTCCATGCCAGGTCCTCCCTGTGAACAAAGAATTTTGGTCTTTTTATTCTTAGAAAGGTTTTTTTTTTTGTATTGTATCGTATATGTGCAAAAGCTCTATGATGTGCTTCTGCTTGCTATTAATCAAACACAACACTTAGGTGTATTAGATGACAATGTAATGTAGAATATTACAAAGAAATCGAATTTAAATATACCAATTAACAGCAGGTCAGCTTGCGTTCCAATTGATTTTATGATTAAATCACACGATCATGTCTCAGATAAAATATATTTAAGGGCTGCTCTTGTTCCTTACATTCTTTTCAATTTCAGTGTGCAGGTATTATCCAACCCTCTTTTTTTGTGCAAGTGCCATAATCAATGGAAATAAAGCTTTTTGGCCTTAGAATTACAAATAAAATACAGCCTTGCAACGTGCTTATTTGATCCGTTGATGACTCATTCTTAATCCTTCAATTTATCTCTGGTTGCTGCAATTTAATTTTTGAAAATGAAAAATAATTTTAAAAAGTTCTGAGCCTATATCTGTCATTCCAGTTCTGGCAAAACATGTAAAGCAGACTAAAAACCCCTGACCAGAGTATTTACAGTGCATACGATGAGAAACATCTTCTGTTTGTACCAATGGCTCAAAACAGCTTCAGTTAAAGAGTTCAGGTTGTATAATTGTTGTTAAAAAAAGTTACCATACAGTCGGATTATCAGGCACACTGAACACTTCACCAAGTACTGCATCACAGCCCATACATCCACCCAACCTCTGTGTCTGTTCTATCATGTCTGCATCTAATTCAAGGACCTTGTTTGGTCTGATTGGAGGATTTGCCGGTTGTCCTTGTTCATGAAGACAAAATAGTCTTAGCCAGCACAGAAATCTAAACAGTACTTTCAAGCTTTACTGCCAATGTCATGTCAAGGGGAACGGGTGATGGAACTGAACAATTAGATAACTACATAGAAATGAGCCACATTAAGATTTTAGCTTTTAAGATCATTGTCATAGACACGAGTCCTGCGAACTTTAACGGTGTAACCAAAAATAAAGACTAACCATCACCACTTCAGAAGCAATGCATGCATGAGACTCTTGGCTCAGGAGCACGGTGTGTAGAAACAGTACGTTAAAATAACAGCTCACCTTAACCCCCCCCACCCCATTAAATGAATAAAAATAATAATACTAATGTATCTTATCTCAGTGCACTGAGACACTAGAGCCATCTGCTTGTGTGTAGGGGCCGAAAACGGTGCTGGTTTGCTCTCATACTCTCACTGAACCAAACTGCTTTTTTTGACCACCGATTGCAACAGAGACGACTTATACTTACAGAAAGCACCGGCGCTTCCTTATCATAGGACAATTTAAATAATAATAATTTAAAAAAGGGAGGGGGGGGGGGATACACTGCAGCGGGAACAGGTTAGACTGAGATTTTCCGCGATGCAGACATCCTTACCAATGCTGCGCGATAAGACAATATAGAACAAATCAGCCATCCCACCCAGCCGCAAGTGTTCAAAAATAACTATGGGTGTAAAAGAAAGGTCGAGTTAATATGAGGTTTTAAGGTAAAGTAATATTATGGAGTGCATTCACACTTCTCCCGTTGTACCTTGTTGGCAGTTGTAGTATTCTCATGATGCTCTGTGCGTCCATGAATCGCGGCTGTTTTCCATCAGCCCTCAGACCGTTTTCCACTGTGCGCTTCTTCTCGGTCAGAGGAGCTCAAATGCGCCACACACAACCATATATTCCATCTAACGTTGGAGCGTTGCGTTTAAGTACTGCTTAGCTTCAGATAAACAAGAAAAACCGAGGCGGGGGAAAAGTGCTGGAGTAACGCTGTGGTATTACGGCTGTGGTATTACTAAGCAATCGGCCGGTGAGACTGATCGGAGAAAGCGACAGCCGGGCTCCCCTTAAATGATGCGCAGAGGCTGAGCGTGTGAGGTACACAAGGACCGACTGTCTGGACCACCCCAAACCCCTCCCCTTTCCACCTGCCTCTCCCTCTCTCTGCCTCTCCCCTTCTCTCTCTCTCTCTCTCTCTCTCTCTCTCTCACACACACACACACACACACATCCTTACAGACGCAACACACACAACCTCCTTTCATTCCGCAAATGTGGCAGCAATCTCACAATGATTCCGTTAGCCGTGCCACTTAACTGTATGCAAACATGTGACTATCAGTTTGTATCGCTCTTTCTTCTTGAACCGCATGCGGCTCCTCCGGTTTGTTTCGCTCCCTCGTACATGTCAAATTCTGGCTAGAATGATTTCTGAAAAAAAAAAAAAAAAAGTTTGTTTGACCTT